>CM010314.1:168932-237593 GCA_001923025.3 Taenia multiceps
CTCTTTGATTAAGTGGTGACTTTGCATATTCAATCATAATGAGGGTGACCGTTTAATGCCTTATGATGGTGATTTTGGGAGAAGCAGAACAAACTTAGATATGGATCTCTAATTAAACTAAGCGAATGCCCTTTTTAGTGAGGCAGAGTGTTTTAAGTTATTTTAAGTCCACATCGCAGTTTCTAAACGAACGCTTCTAAATCTCGCAGAGTTACTGGAGTAAACATGAGTAATGGCCTCCAAATGGCATTTGTCATTTGGCAGCAAGAATTAATCAATTTTAGGAGCATTTATAAATGTAGCTTGAAGAGTGACCATATTTTTGCCCACAAATGCTAATGTGTTAGAAGGCGCACCCACAGGCGCTCCTCATAATATTGGCTTGTGAATGAGGTTGAGTAGTGTGGTGTTAGCTGGGCATGCACATCAGAGTCAGGGCAGAGGATTCCACATCAATGGCTGATTTTCCGCTCCTAAAGACAATCTCCAGTAGCGTGCTGCATTTGTTCCTGATATAAGAAATAAACGCACGACGTCAGGAAAGTTAATCAGATGCATTCGGAATATCGATAGCGAGAGCTGAATGCGCTATTTTAGCTAACAACACATGCGACTTTGCGTACAATGCTGGAGAATCTGCTGCTGTGATCACTTCCGAATTCCCATTCCTCCAACCATCTCGAGGTGCTGATTTCCTAATTAAAATATCTCCAGCATGAAGTTTACCTACTAAGGCACTACCATATCCTTCTAAACATGTTCATTCTAATACTGCTCGATATTTTGCCTCTGGTAGTTGCAGAGTCATTTCACTTTGAATGCGAGCAGGTGAAGTGTGAAGGCAGTGTTTTGGCTTGGTACAAAATGTCTCCCCTCCTTCTCACAATCTCAGTGATTCACTTACTTGCTTTAAACATTTCTCTCTCTGATTGAGGACTATCCTTTGCGGAACTTAGATCATAAAGATTCTGTTGCCTTAAGATTGCAAATGAAGGATCTTGTAATAAAAGCGTCAAGTCACCTATGCTGCCATCCAAGAATTGTGGTACGGCCCAACTTGGCAACGTCTACATACATGGCTAGAGTAGCTCCAATTTCCAAGAGTTTTCAACATTTTACGAAAATGGCAGCTTTTGTATCGTTGCCCAGATGGTTAACTTCAGCCCTCTCCTTCACAGTAAACGCTTTCCATCCAATGATATTTTTTGCTCAACATCTCGTAATGCAGTATTTGCCATTCCCGCCGCCGTTTTTACCAAGCAGGTCATTTGGCGTTTCATTCTGCCACAGAATATTTTAAGCATGAGAGTGTCAGTCAGAGTTTAATTTAGTCGAAACGTCTGAGAAGGGGATGACAGCCAAGAACCGATTAAGTGTTAATGAGCCGTCATTCTTGCTTATTTTTGTATAAAATTAGTACTGTGCAATTGCAAGTTTTACTTAACATTCACGAGCTTGATTCCAGTTACCGCTATATCATCTCCGTGAATTTGAATTGTAAAAGGAGATGGAAATCCATTGTACAATGTAAAAATGCATTAGTTGGGGCAGAAGGAGAAGAAAATTCATTTTGCGAATTAAGAAGGCATAAGTTTGGGTGAAAGGAGCGTGTAACTGATTTGAAAATTTGAAATTCATAAGTTGGAGCAGAATGAGAAGGAAGGTAGTTCCACCACCTCAAAAAAGCATTAGTTGGGGCGACAGTTGAAGGAAATTGATTGCAAAGGGTTGAAATGCATTAGTTTGAGCAAAATGAGACAAGGATTGATAGTAAAATACAGAAAGCATGAGTTGGGGCGAAGAAGCATGAAGTTTATAAAAGATCCAAACCCACATTCTATGCGGATTAAACGACTGACCCGATTATCAGATCTCTAACTAGGTCGGGTACCAACTTGACCGTTGAGGAGAAGAGGCATGTGGCTGCGCACCGGCTTGTTCATCAAGAAGTAGTGGTGAGGCTTTTGACGACCAAATATTTTGCCATTCACGGAAAGGTAGGCCATCGTGATCATTCAATAATCACACAAAGCAAACGCGTAGCATATCTTTTGCTTCAAACCCGGTAAAAACACGCGATCACGGCGTCCTGTCAATGCAGGATAAAACGCGACAACAAACTTTGACCATTATAGTGAAGTGCCTTTATTATGTTGCGATTGTTGCACAATGCTTACCAATTTACTTGCACTTTGTTATTGCCTGGTTTTATCTCTAAGTTCGTTTTCCTTGCTTTTCGTAATTTAAGGATTTTTGTTTGCCTTGTATCGTTTTGAAGCTTTGGGGCTGATCACTTGCACTCCCCACTCAACCTTCTGGTATAAGTGAGCTTTCTTCTACTCCTCTGGTGCATTCATCGGAAACAAAAAATCAATGAGACTCAACCAAAATTTTCCCCTTTACCGCACATTTATCAGATACAAAGAGAATATTGCGAAAATTAAAAGCATCCGGGGCATTGAAAAGGGCCTGTTAGGACGAGTTGTAATGCCGAAACATTACTCCTTCTAAAGTGCATGGAGAGAGGGAAGAAAAGGGCGAAGGATGGCCTATAATAAACAATAACTTGTTATCGTGCAGGACAATTTGTACTTTTGATGTTAACAAAATTCTAAGGCATTCAATCTTCTCTAAAGCAGAAATGAGATCTCATCTTCCGCCTTAACGATGTGACACTTGCATTTACCCAAAAATGTCGAGGCAGTATGACTAGAGGCTTGTGTTCATTGCTGACGATGAAGCCATCGTCAATTCCTAGGCAGATGACTGAAGGGAGCAGCTAGTAAATCTAATCCAAAAGCTTATTGAGATGCATTACACAGAAACGAGGATATTGCAATATGTATTCTAGGTCTGACTGCTCTGTGTCCAGATTTTGGTGCGCAAAGGCATGGTGAGAGGTGACTGTGTGCAGAATGTGTGGTTGCTGCATCGAACGATTTAAGAGAACCTTCTATGGTGCATTGATGCCAGTTCATGTCCGCATAAAAGATGTCTCAATAAAACTAGCGGCGAATTCGTCCCAAAGCATCACGAGCGAAAGCGTATCCGTAAGTATCTTAAATCCTAGTCACCTTCGCTGATTCTTGATTCAAATATTCCTTGCTTCTACTTACACTTTGACTTACTCTCTTTGTTGCCTTTATTGTCCTCCATGAATGTAATGTTACCGGTGCTTTTTTTTAAATCGGTAGAAAGGAGCAGGCAAAACATCATAGGAGATTATTTCATAGGTCTACTGGCTTTAAGATCATTGATTCGGTGTAAGTGGCTTAGCATCATTTTATCATCCCTTTGTCTCCCATTCTTTTGTAGATGTCAACAGCTCTGAGGAGGAGAAGCGCACCCTGAGCAAACACAATGCATATTACAGCGACTCTCCTATAAACCAATAAGTACTGACAGAGAATGTCTTAATTACGTCATTTGATTCGTTCCAAGGAACTAAAGCCAGGGAGGAAGGGAGAAGAACCGAATCTTTTACTTCGGCAGCGGCGTCTTCACATGCTTCTCCTAAGTAGGGGATGCAGCAGAAAAAGGAGACGCCTGTCACAGAGTTGCTTCACCACCAGGGAGCAATGAGCAAAGACGAGAAGAGCACGCATCGTTGTCGGAATCCGAAGGACATTAGATAAGCGTTCAATTCAAGTGCGGAGTCAGTCCACTTACATAGTTTCGAAGAGCTTCGTGGTGCAGATGTAAACGCCCTTAGTGAGCTGGCTCAGCAGACTATGATGTTCTGCCAGGTGTGCTTTAAGGCCCTTGTTGCCCGTTCCTTTTGCTCTAGTTGGTCAATCTATTTACAAAAGCAGGTTGACCAACAATCCATGACTTACGGCAAAAGAAACGAAGCATAAATCAGGCTCATAAGCATGAAACTCAAATTGGTTGAGCAATTAGAGAAAGAAATGTTAAATAACTGTGCATATAGCTGTGCTACTGCTACGACATTAGTGATTGTGGGATAGGGAGGGCGCCGCACTTACCATTGTCAAGAGGTGGACATCACTTATGTGTCAATAGGTATAAGTCAGTTCTTTTTGTGGACGTGATAACTTGGTTAGAGTATAGCAAGATCCAAAACAGTGCAACTCCACGCCTCTGTCACGAATTCTGCCAACAACTAACAACTGACAAGCTCATTCGAATGGTGCATTTCTCTTGATAGCTACCTCATTCTCGACGACGAGTGAACGCTGGAGTGAGGCTGCAGCCGATAGATTAGCAACTAAGCAATATCAAACCCACGTTTTGGCTGCTAAGTCAATAATTACCTCGGCTACGTAACAATTGTACTTAGAATGTAGTTATTTCCCTGGCGTTATCAATGGAGTGAGGTAGGATTTTAGAAAAACAGCAAAAGTTAAAACACGTACACATCTAAATAACTGGTCGTTTTCGATTATGCGTCGAAATAGCCTGTAGTCTGCTCAATTTCTATTCAGTTAGTTGGATGATTTTGGATGAATTTGAGCAAAGAAGCTCTAAAGACCTATTCCTTGCAAGGCATACAGGGTTTGATGCGATAATTCTACTGATAGAACCTGGCTGGTTCAAAACGAATTAATTTCGTATGCTTAAATTTTTGCGCATTCTGCTGCGCAGCTTTTAAACTCCTTGAGTTCTTTTACAAGTTCAGAATGGCAGCTTATTTTTCCACTTATTTCGTTCCGCAGACTACAAAATCTCGAGGTTGAATAAGCGTGGAATCGCATCTGAAATGTCCGTTATAACGCGCGTGATGTGACTAAATTGTGTATAAATTTGTCCAAAGCGGTAGGTTTGCAATGCCATCGAAACAGTTATCCACATTCTTACAATTAAGTTTATTAAAATATTGTTAGCATGTCAAAAGTCACATTGCTACTCGGGATTATTTCTTATATTATTACACTTTTATAGAACTGTTAAACTGCTACCCTTTAATGGAAGAAAGTCTTGTGATTTTTTGAGCAGCAACTACCAATTTAGTTTAGAGGCCTTTATTGCGAGTCGTAGCGGGATTTTCCTGTTCCTCCCCCCCCTCCCTTTCCACCTTGCTCGAATAAGGCCGAGCTTTTGTAGGCATAGTTATATCAAAGGGGAAACAGGTAGGTGGGGACGTCCAATCCACGGAGTTTGAGTCTCTGGTTCCAAAGAAGAAGAAGCGAGCTCGTCTTCGATCATGTGGATATTGTGTTCCCGCCTCTCACCTACAAAGCGTATATAAACACCAACATTATTGCACAAGGACTTGTAGCATCACTTAACTTTTTAATCTACAAATAAAAAACCTGTTCTCTAACATTATTTTTGGAAAACATGACTGTAAGTAATCATAAAACTTTCCTGTCTTGGCTCGTTGGCATAGTAATTGCAGTTAGTGACTTCCTGGACTATTACATTAAGTTCCATGCATATGTTTTAAAAATTATGCATAAATTAAATTTCAATTTTTGATATTATGGACTAGGAAAATTTTCTAGGCATAAGGCTATAAATGCGTAAGCAGTATTTCCGAGTTAATTGCTCAAAGCACTTGAATGGGACGCACTAACCTTGGCAAGAAGAAACCTTAAAGTGATTTGGTGTTTATTATAAAGTCGCTAGTAATGCTGAAAATATGCAACAATGCGTTTGTTAGGAATACTCACAAATACTCCGTGAGTAAAGCCTAATAACTTGGCTTTATTGTTCTTTTAAGCATAATTTTGGTCTCAGGTGTAGGCCAATATGATGTCAGTATACAATGACACATTCCAATCCCTTTGTTTTGCACCAATACGAAATTTACAGTTAGATTATCTAGTTGTTAGAGGGTGCGATTTCATACCCTTTCCCAATTCCAAACGACGGGAACTATTATCACAGAGAATCAGCTTTTATTAGCATTTCATTATTTGCCGTGCTAGTGCCCGCACGTAGTTCTTCTTCGCAGTGAGCTAAAGAGCTGCGTAAAACATTGAGCCATTGACTTGCTCTTCCAAATTAAGATACCATTAAAGACAAAATACTTTGCAGGAAATAATAGCACCACCAAGGATTTTATTTGGCAACATAAAATGCACTACTTATTTAATAGCAGCCACCCGAACAGGAAGAGTTTGGTTCCACAGAAGCGGCTGGTACAGTTGAGGCCATAGCTATGCCCCACAACCAGGAGAACGCTATGTTATTTTGCCGTCGAAAAATGGGAATCCTCAAATCTCTGTTAGTTCAATAATGCAATGACCGTAGTGTAATATGGACACGCTATGTTAGCCGTGCGACTTGAAGTGAATGTGCAATACGCATGCGGATGTGATTGATGCAGTGATTGCGAACACTTTAATACGATACTACTTAAGCACAATCACAGCTGACAAGATTAACACGTAAAATAATGGATTTATAAATCGGGTTCCTAAGAGGGGCTACACCGTTTTAATTTACCAAGAGGTCGTGCAGCTACACGCACTTCCATGTCCCATCCATGTTCATAAATATCGCCACTAAAGGCTTATTTAGGCTGGCTAGCAGATCTTGTGTTTCTCACTACACATTTCTGCCTTCTATTCAGAGATCCAGAAGGACATTAATCATCAAGGCTCAGTTTGCGTATTGCTCCAGCACAACAGCGATTAGCGCAATGCCAAATTGGTCTGTACAGCAATATCGGGAAACATAAGAAGGTATAAGTACCTAAAGCCGTTTCCAAGGCTCTAATCGAAGCCAAACTCTTTACGATACATGGGTTCACGCTAGCATCCACCCACAGGCTGGAAGATCATAATGTGCGCGGCTGGCAACGAACGTGGTGGTCATCAAAGTGGATCTTAAAAGTCCCACCTGTGTCGATGACTTCTAGGCGCTCTTCTCTTGAAGGGAGGAATTACTTAATGGCACTACGAACCAGTTTACGGTAAATCAACGGTAAACGTGCCAACGCTTTTGGAATTTCCTAAAATGCTTCCATAAAAGTGCAAACAAATCCTATTATGGCGTCAAACTAACAGGCTGGATAAACTGCTGTTAAATAATCCGTTGAATGCTTATTTTTAGCGAAAGCGGATCACTCTTCAGTTGCAGGGGCAAGACGTCGATGAGACCGTGTTCTTAGAAATGTGATCCCACGTAAACGATTTAAAGTGCAAGAGGCACTGACCAACATTACAATAGAAACTTAACCTATTTTTACTTAAGCATGGAGTGCGCTTTGGTGGTAACGTCCCTACTTATTTATTTATCAAAGTGCGTTTGTCTGTTTATTTTGTGTCAAACCAAACCTACTTAACTTCGGTGATATAGGTAGAATACTCTTGATTGCCGGCTTTCAGCTGCATTAAAATGTGTTTTCCATTCTTTGTCCTAGGAATGCTATGAGCTTTGCTGACTGCATTTTCGTTTACTTAGTTATTCGGTTAACCATTTACAAAATCAAGCTTAGATTTGCATTGCTAAAAGAATGTCGTTCAGTATAATTAACAAGGTGTTAGCAAAAATGAGGAACTCTCAATGAAAGTGGGTTGTAAACGTACTAAATTATCAAAAATTGGAGCTTCTTACAAGTAGCCTGCAAATGCAATCTGCAGCGAGGTCTGCCACCAAGACATTCCCTCGCAAGTTTGTTAATTTCGAAGCCCTGAATTTGTGGTTGCAACATGGTTTACTTGACTTGTTTTGCTCCAGCACAAGTCAGGTGGCCCCCATTCCATTTTCGGCGTTGCATGTAAAGTTTTGCTATAGCTTTTGTCTAATGACCACTGGTAAGTGCGTGTGAGCCCTTTTGTCGAATCGAAATAGCAGATGCTAAAGGGTGATGCTTGTCAACACACATGACAGTTATCTGTCTTCTGGACAGCCCTAAAATTAAGCAACATCAATGTCATTGTCAGGTAGGTCTGCTAGCATGGAAGACGGTGTTCCATTGGTTGGGAACACGATGCCTACTAAATGCAAAGGAGTTGTGGATTTCGGCATGGCATCTGCAGTGGCCCTGGAAAAGAGGAATATATCTTGTTCTTCGAAGCTTTAATGTCCGTCAGGTGGTATTGGTGATTAGTTCAACTATCCCAAAATAAAGCTTTTATAAGTCTGTCACATTAACCGAACCTCAGTGGCATTAAATTGGACCAATCAGCAGTAAAGATAGTCATTGAATGATTGCCGCCTGATTGATTAATAGTATTGCGGTGACATACGCTTGACACATCATGGACCAGTCTTGCCGGCATTGCATTGACGGCTCGTCTGCAGAACCATCAAAAGATTAAGCAAAGCGTATTGTTACTCGAGTTAAAGACATCTACCAAGCACTGGCACAACGAACTTGCTTTCTCGAGTGCTTAGAATGGAGAGGTTATAAAGATAATATATTCCGATGTATCGGATGTGGACCCTTTGGACTAGAAGTAAATGGTCAATCGAATTCCGTGAATGTGACCAGTCTTGAAGGATATAAAAATCCTTCTGTTTCAGAAAATCAGTTCTTCTCTCTCATCTTGAGATAAGACCTAACTTTTGCAATTTCTTGAGCAGGCACGGACATTAAATTTGCTTACACCGTTCCTTTTCATTTTGATATCCACTTAAGTTCCCAAGAGCACATAGGAGTCCGATTATCACATCGAAAGATAAAGCGAGGATGCATAAATGCTTGACCACCACTTCAGGCACATATGTCAACTCCTGTTCCATGTGCATCATTAGGAATATTCCTTTTCGGATCTCATCCGCAAAGAAATCGCAGTGTAAAGCATGCAGCCACGAATATTTGCCAAGTGCCACATGCGAAATGCCGTAGCATAATTTTTTTCACTGGCAGCAAAATACTCAGTAGATCTAATAGCAGGCAAATGTAGAGGCGCAAAATCCATTTGTTTTACCGGTATCCAATCGACGTCTGAGTTACTTGGTACTATTACGAGTTGTTGGTTTTCCTGGAGCAAGATTTCTATGCTTTTACCAACAACGACGAAATCCACATTTGCGTGGTGTACCTTTTTTCCTGCACATAGAATGCCAAATAAATTTGCATGCATTTAAATAGGTGCTGCAAGGCAACTTTGAGGATTTTAGAGACTACTTCGTGAGATATTTTAGACTCCTAAAATTAATTTAAATTTAATCCTGCGGCCACTTTTAAAATGGAGGGCTGGAAGGCCATGTGACAGCATTTGAATTTGCGCTATTGAAACGATTTTGAACGTGACTTGGTTCGAAGTAGTAAGATAAAGGAAGTTCGTCCTCCGTAAGTGCATTTGTTTAGATGACTATACTTGAACTAAAGGAAGGGGGAATATTCCGCTGTTGAAATGATTTTGACCATATGATAGCATTTAAAAATAGCGAGGGTGAAAATTTCGCGCTAGTCAATCGATTTCGATCATGTGAATGCAGTTGAATTGGAGAGCAAGAGGAGAATTTTTCTGCAATGAATTGATCTGGATAATATGGCAGCATTTGAATTGTATTGAGGGAAAATTCGTGCTGTTAAATCCACATCAGTAGTGTGACGGCTGTTGTAGTGGTGCAAGGGGAGAATTTCGCTTTTGTAGATCGATTGGGAGGGAGGGATAAAGGGGAGAATATTCCTCTTTAGAAACGGTCTCGATCATGCGACCGGATTTGATACATCTGTATCATGTGGCAGCATTTAAATTGCATTGACTTGAGAATAGACGTACTTTTATCTTCACATAGCCGCTCACATCAGGTCAACGCAACGCCAAGTTTAATGTGCGAGTTCGTGGCGCATTCACGGCGCGTCTGCCGGTTAGCCAGCTCTCGCGTCACTCGCAACGGGTTTTTCATTCATTATTGGTAGCCTAGCCCAAAAGCGTACTGTTAGAAGGCAACAATCAATAGCGAAATCGCTGTCAACGACCGATCAATGTGGTACATACATTTCTCTGTGTAAATAAATTACGCGTGGCGTCAGTTAGCCTCCCACACTACTTCACGTACCAATATTTGGCTCCTTCACAATGCTGCAAATCACAGCACTAGCATTAACAATGCTCCCCTAGGTTTAGTGTATGGAAGGGGCTGTGGTATTCCAAACGTAAGAGTAAGGCAGTACTGGTGTGCACTCATGGCGAAGCACTACACAAAGATTAGCATGCTATTCGCAATCTAATATTGCGGCGCTTGTGGTGGCATTTACGCCAAGGTGGTTGGAAACAAGCGAATGAACATGCATGCGTGCTGGGCGTTGATAGGCCTTCAGGTGACCTTGAAGGAACCGAGACAAAGTGCATTTGAGTGGAGATGACTTAGCTTCTTTTCCGCACATTTCATCACACCACATCGCATCAAATGACAGACATGAATTCCTGACACGACTGATCTTACTCGTTTATGTTCTCAACAATTGATTTCATGCTCATCTCCATTCGCGCCTTTTCTCAACATCTTTTAAGCGGTTTCCAATGTGCGCCTATTTTGCAACAAGCAGAAATTTGTCTAGTCAAGTTTGTGTCTCAGTGTGTCGATTTGCAAATCTCATGTTTAGAATGAGACAGCTGTTGCATAAAAGTCCTGCAAGCACCATCGTTTGCCACCGTTCGATTTCACGCGAAGCATAGCTGCAGTTGACGTCTTAAGCATAGATATTATTTTGAAATTTTAGCTGCAATTAGCAGTTAGCATTGAAATAGAAGATGTAGATGCAAAGTGGAACATATCTCAAAGCCAGCACATGATTGGAACGATGCGGGTCGAGTCAAACTTTATGGTTTATTCATTTCCGGTCAAGCCGCGAACAGAGGTGCTTCTGTCTCCTCCTAGGCCAAAAGGTTAAGTCTATGTTGCCCTTGTCTAAGTAATTCTATTTTGCCCTTAGATGTGCAAAACAGGCATAAAGGCAAATGCCCTTTAAGACTTTAACGGATCGCACTTATCGTACACAGCTTACCGAGGGCATAAAAGCCAAACTGGTGATGTTGGGGTCATGCTGAAGTGTGGTGATCCTACATTACCAACCAGCCTCATTTATTAAATGCGAGAATGTCACGTGGGTAGATTAGAGGTGCCAGTAACATTGAGTTGCTGTGCATTTTTAGCCATGCAGCCCTTGACTTTTCTCAAAATGTGGAACTTGAGGTAGTCGACCCTTACACGGTGTACATGAGATGGGATTCACCACTCAAGCCCGACGGCCCGGAACCTTGACTCCACGTGGCAGGACACGGTGGATCTCCCCCTAGTTCTAAGCCATATCCTCGAAGGTTTACAACCAGGAGAGACTATTTTCGCCTTTGTTAATGACCGCACTAGTGAGAAAGATGTGGATGAAAATAAGTGCCTTGGCATGAAAGTAGGGAGTAAGAACAACTGCATCAAGTTTGGGTGAAAGTAAGCTGATTTTGCTCTTTTTATCTAGTAGCAATATCTTTTTTGAAGCTGACCAGAACATATTTAAATAAGCCTGCATCAGTGGCCGTTTAAAGCTGCCAAATGAGATCCCCAGGTTTATTCAGTTGTCTTTTGCTAGGAAGCCAATTAAGGGCAGTAGAGCTGGCGTACCTACTAAGGTAGACCAGATTGCTCTGCTTTACAAATTACCGGTTAGCTTACATGATTACAAAGAGATTTGCCGTTTCGCGTATTAGAGGAAGAGGTGTCTATTGCAATTGAAGGATTCGCGACGACTTCCGCTATCACAGCAAGTAGCAAATCTACACAGACTCCGGAAGATGCAATAAGTGACAAGTCTATACAGACCTCAAAATTCACAGTACATGACGGGTCTACCCAGACCCCTGCTATGACATCAAGTGGCAAGTCCGCCTAGATTTCCTCAATTGCACCAAATAGCAGATCCACACAAACGTCTGTCTTTGTACCGATGAATTGACCCATTTCGAATGCTGCACTGATTGGTTAGCAGATTCACACCCTAGGGCTCGGTATCACCACGAGTGATGAAACTGACTCTCATCCTGCTTAATCGATGGATGGTTTCTGTGATGCAACATTATAGTAGGAGCCATCATCCACGTGGTTTAAAGTGCCGCGTAACCATAATCAATTCAACAATCGCTATTCGTTCCGGGCGCCAAGTCGGACACAGATAATCATTTGGTATGCTTCGTGACCAGTCTTTGCAAGCTAGACGATGACACTTTCAGAGGAGATGGCGGCTCTTCAGAGGGTGTCGACTCATACAATTAGCGTAAATGCAGCGTCTTCACCGACCAGGTGAAATAGTCGTTACCATACATGAAGCGTTTTGATAGGCCCTGCTCTAACTCATCACTACCAGCGCTGAAGTTAGCAGCAAATTTGCTTAAATCGTACATGCGAACAATCATCCTTGTGCTTCTGTTCTTACCTAGCTTTGTAATGGTTTTATTTACCCTTCCTTGAAACGGTAATCTGTGTCTGCAAAACGTTCCACAGATACGTGATCAAAATTGCAAAAATGATTACGATGCTTAATGGTACTGGCAAACGTTCGATATTTTGGAGTCCAACAAAGATGGTGCATTGTGCGAAAGAGCACTTTAATTTGGATGCAATTGCGTTGAACATGTAGGGACGCACCACTGCATTTTACAATATCCAATTCCTTCTGATCGAGTCCATTATGCAGCATCATTAGCGAAGTGATAGCTTGTGGTGTAGGAGGAAGCGAACAAATGCAAACATGGATGATTGAGTGGTTGAGTGAGTGAGTGAGTAGATGGTGACATTACAGGGGTAGATTGAGGTAAAGATTAGTAAGTACAATCCACGAATCGCTCCGAACATCGCGCATTCAAGTAGAACCCTCTGTTACTATGGCAGGGGAGGTGCTACTGCCTCCTCCTAAGTAGTTGCTTCTTACCACGCAGCCACGATAACATGGCAACTGTAGTCGTTGCGTAGGATTGCGGTTCAACGCGCTGTGCAACTCACATAGCCCTCAAATGTGGCCTTTCACTTGTCTTACATTCGAGTGACGGCGAATGCTTTACGACAGCCTCTCCTTCGTTGACGTATATCAGGCCTGGATTCCTGTTTCGCGACATTTACTGTTGACCTAGTATGACACATCAGGCGAGTTGAACAGATGCACAGAATAACCTATACAATCTTGTGTGACCCAAGTTGATACGAACGATGGTGGATTTGAGCTGTGTCGTCTCCTTTCCTTTCCCTCTTCTCCCTTCTTCCATCACTAGGCATTTCGTGTACAGAAGATCTTCATACCCATTATACGACTCATCCCATCAAAAAGCTTGCACATGAACAGAAATGTACTTGCGTTCTTTACTCACCTTAAATGAACATCCGTATGAGATTATTACAGGTATGGACATCAGATCGTGACACAAAGTTATGCTCAACTGCAGCGAGGTCTACCACCAAGACATTCACTCGCACTTTTGTTACTTCCGAAGCTCTGAACTTGTGGTTGCAACATGGTTTACTTAACTGGTTTTGCTTTAGCACAATTCAGATGGCCTCCATTCCATTTTCGACATTGCATGAAAAGGTTTGCTTTAGCTTTTGTCCGATGACTACCGGTGTGTGCATGTAAGCCCTTTTGTCGAAGTGAACTGGCAGATGCTAGTGGGTGGTGCTTGTCAACAAACGCGACAGTTATCTGTCTTCCGGACAGCCCTTAAATTGGGCAAAATCAGTGTTAGTGCCAGTTAGGAGTGCTAGCGCGGAAGATGGTGTTACATTGAATGGGAACATGACGCCTACTAAATAAGGGCAGTTGTGAATTTAGGCCTGACATCTACAGTGGTCTTGGAAATGTGGAATATATCTGGATCTTCTAGGCTTTAACCTCCGCCTGGTGGTATTGGTGATTATTTTAATTATCCCAAAACAAAAATTCTCACAATGTCACATTAACTGAACTTCAATGACACCAAATTGGACCAATCTACAGCAAAGATAAGCATCGAATGAAATGCCGCCAGACCAGTTAATATTATTGCGGCGGCATGCGCTTGACGCGTACTGGACCAGTCTCGCCGGCATTACATTGACGATTGGCCTGCAGTCCCACCAATAGATTGCGTAAAGCTTATTGCCACGAGAGGTAGAGATGTCTGTCGAGCACTAGAACAGCGCACACTTGTAACGAGTTCGCTGCTGGGATTCGAGAAGGCACTCCCTTGTGATCAACGACACATTTCGTAATTTAATCGGGCAGGCATTTTAGTCAATTTGATACATTACTACCTGAAGTCTCGATCACTTAAAAGGGGAGAGTTGGGAAGATACCACATTCCAAGGCATCGGATGTGAGCACTGCAGGCTCTAAGCAAATATTACTTATAAAACCAGTAAATGCGATCAGTCTTGAACGATTTACAGATCCTTCCCTTTCCTCCTCACCCCCTCTCCTACCCCTGCTATTGGAAGGCTGGGTGTTACGAAACATATTTATTGTGATAGGAGCAGGGAAGTATGAGATCGAAGCATTTGAGGCAGGGAAGCTTCACACTCTTGCGAGAAATCACGAGCGTCCACCACCCATAACCTCCTGGACTTGAGGAATCGGTGATGCAGCCAATCAAAGAGATGACTGAAAACATTCCAAGAACAGTCGCTGTTGAGTGTGTTTATGAACGCGTGTGCGTTTTCAATTGTGCGCTTCAGTTCTTACTCGCCTATGCTGGTAAATCGATGGATTCACTTACCTACCATCCACATGTACATTCACATCTGTGTAACCGCTATACCAGGGAGGCAGGGAGGCAGCTGTAGAGAGTAAAGCAGAGAAGGTGGTAGGATGGTGGTTAGGGCAGGTTTGACAGGGATGAAGGGAGGGAGAGAGAGTAGAACCGTGTTTCTGGAGAGGCTCGAACTTTCGACTTCCGCATTATAAGTACGACGTTCTATCCCATTAAGCTACAGTGACCAACTCTTGCTGTCACACTGTTGACCACCTGCCTGCCTGCCTGCCGCCCACATCCCCGACATGCACGATCCCTCGCTCCAACTCCTTCACTGCTAGTCCTTCTTGTCTTGTCTCACCTTGCACAATTTGGACAAGCAGGCAAGCAGCTACAGAAAGTAAAGCACAGGAGGTGGTAGGATGTTAGGTAGGGCAAGGTTGACAGTTGACAGGGATTGAGGGAGGGAGGGAGAGAGGTTAAAAGCGTGCCCGTGTAGGAGCTCGAACTCTCCATCTCCGCATTATAAGTACGGAGTTCCATCCCACCAAGCTACAGGGACCAACTCATGCTGTTACACTGTTGACCCCCTGCATGCTTGTCTGCCTGCCTGCTTCCCTGTCCACAGTCCTTCCCCTCTCCTCGCCCCTCTCTCCCTCCCTCCCTCCCTCCTAATGCAGTCCTACACACACACGCGCACACACTCAAGATGGTGTGGTGTGGTCCGGTAAGGTACGGTGCGGTGCGGTGCGGTGCCAGGGTGCATCACCAACTTGGTGAAGCAGCATTAGGTATGTGGAGATAGCGGACTAGACTAGACTAGACTATTGCACTGAGCGTAGGAATGCAGGTGTTGCGTGGTCTGGTCGGGGGGATGGGGAGCGAGGCGAGGCAAGAAGGACTAGCAGAGAAGGCGTTGGAGCAGGCAGGCAGGCAGGGAGGCAGGCATGTGGTCGTCAGTGTAACAACATGAGCTGGTCCCTATAGCTTAATGGGATAGAGCGTCGTACTTATAATGCGGAGGTCGAGAGTTCGAGCCTCTCCAGGGACACGCTTCTACCTTCTTTCCCTCCCTCCATCCCTGTCAAAACTGCCCTAACTACCATCCTACCACCTTCTCTGCTTTACTTTTCACAGCTGCCTCCCTGCCTGCCCACCTGCCTGCCAGTCAACTTGTGCTTGTGCAATTGAGTGCGGTGGCACAGCACCATAAAGGCAGTGGTCATTCATTCAGCCAGTCATTCAGTGAGTAAGTGACTTATGTGAGCATCTCCATTGCTTCCATGCCTCCCTTGTGTGGTTCCATGTTGTAGTCGTTAGCACTCAGGACTCTGAATCCTGCAACCCGAGTTTAAATCTCGGTGGAACCTCCATCCATCATCCCACTCATCCTCCCTTCCTTCCTCCCATCGCTCCTGCTACCCTGCTGTGCCTTCCTTTTCCGCCACCACCTCTCTTCCAATCCTGCCCTACATGCCTTGCCCATCTGCCTACCGCCTTTCGCTTCTCTCTCCTTTCCCCTTCCCCCTCCCCTCCCCTCCCTTCCTCGCTGCCCTGCCCTGCCCTGCCTTACCCTTGCAGTGCTCTCGAACCCTCGCCTGTGCAAGCACGCGAGCAGTGCAGTGGAGGTGCGCTCCGCTCGCCACGCAATCTGTCGTGTCTCTCTCTCTCTCTTCTCTCCTATTTTTTGCTGAAGCCGCCAGAGCGTAGCACGCGGGTAAGGGTGTAGGGTGTTTGGTTGGTGAATTGATTGGTTTGGCTAAAGGGGCGTTCGCCTTCCTTCACTTCCCTTTCCTTCCATTCCCTTCCATTGCCCACAACCACACATATAAAGCCTTCAGGTTGAAGAGTGCAGGCGTCTGCGTGTGCGCCTGCACCTCCAACGCCTCGTGGCGCTCAGGACAACAAATGCTAACATAGGAGCGCGCGGCGAAGCGAGAGGAGGCGAGGCGCGGGCCATAGCATAGGAATCGTGATGATCAAGAGTGGAAAAGTGGAATGGAATGCAAGGGGCGAGGAGATGGTGAAGAAGAAGAAGGAGTAAGAAGGGAGGAGCGTTTGGGAAGAAAATGCGTCGGCCAGCAGTCCAGGGGTCGAACCTGGGTCAACCAATGACCCGGCGCGAATTCTACCGATGAACTACTGGCGTTGATGCTTCTATCCCACCTCACATCATCTCACCCACCCTACATTTCCAATTCCTTTCCCTTCCTTTCCCTTTCCTTGCCCTCCTTCTCTTCCCTTCCATTCTATTCCATTCCATTCCCCAACCCTACCTTTCCTTACCTTCCGTCCTCTTCCTACTCTCTACACAACTTCTCTCCATCTCACTCTTCCAACACCCAACCATCACCCCATTTTCCATGCCACTCTCTCCATTTCATTCGCAACTCCTCTTTCTTCGCCTCCTCCTTCTGCACAACCTACTCCCCTACCATTTAGGGGAGCAACACAAAAATCGAATTAAAGGCGTCGGGTAAAAAGAGCCCACAATTGCATCCAAACATTGAACAAACTGCAGAACAGGAAAGGATGCGTATTCGCTCGAATAAAAGCAGCAGCATTGCATTCACTTACGCCATTTTTATTCGCGAGTTGCGGATTTTCTCTGTGCCCGTCAATGAGATCAAAATCAGCAAGTAAGTACTAAGGATGTTTGCAGTTCAAAACTCATTTTACAATTGCGCTTTCTGGAAGATTTGTTGAAGTGATCAATTATCTTCGCTTGTGCAGGGTTCTGTAAAATTCTAGAAGAATTTGCTATTCTACCAGCGGGTAATCCATCCTATTAATCAACATCACGAAAGAGTTGCTCTACCACCGCGCATGCTACCACTCAATTTCGGACAGGGAATTGGGAGAAGGCTGACCGCCTGACACTCGACTTGGCCAGAACCGTACGAACTCACCGCAAGTTGTACTGGATGCAAAACTTGTTTGCTGCCGTTGGAAGCCTTCGTTACATTTACTTTACTCTCTTGGTGGTTTGGAGAGGGATGCAAGCAGTAACGCTTCTCTGGCAATACCACTGGAGCAACAGTTAAGAAAGACAGCTTAATATCGCATTTGCAGTGAGGTTGGAAGCTAAGATGAGCAACAAACTTCAGTGATTCATGGGCCTTATCCATTAAGAAGCGGTGGTGAGACTTCTAACCATCAGAAAGTCTTGTAGTCATGGATAAACAGGTAAACATGATAACTTAATAATCGAAGGACGCAAACACGTAAGACCTCGATTCCTACTCTATCCTGGTGAAACCACATGGTTACATTGCCCAAGCTAGGCAGTGGATAATGTGGCAGCGAGAATAAGCCATCAGAGCTAAATGACTTTGATTCGTCGAAATTGTCCGCGTTACCTCGTATGAGACTAACAACTAATTATCATCTTCTTTATATTTAATTTCCTGCCTTCCTGTTCTTTTCACTAGTATTTTTCACGCATATTAGCGGTTACAATTTGGTTCAAATTCGGAGTGTGGATAGACTACCAAAATTTGCGTCTATGATGGTTGCAATTATGTAGGTATGCACTTCCCTTTTTATTCGTTGGCCATAGTAGACCTCTTTTTTGTTATTGACTCTAAATTAGTTATATTGGTGAGATACTCTTTGTCCACGGCCTTCAGCTGCATTAAACTGCGATTTTTACTCATTCTCCTTCGAATGCTATGAGCCTTGCTGGCCACAATTTCTTTTTCTGGGTTTTCATTTATTCGTTTGCAAAACTAAGCCTGGTTATGCATAGCTAAAAGATTATCGCTAAGGAATATTGGCAACTCAGTTGCAAAAATGACAGCTAGATGCGGCAGCAGTAACGCAGCAAGGGAATTCGGCACCCGCTTCAATAATTTTTATCACAGAGGCATCAGAATGGCGGATGCAGGTAAATTACACCTCGATGAAGACTGAGTTCTGTACCGGTCTACTATCGAATTATACTAAGTTAATTGAAGTCTATCCTTCTCCTCACAGAGTCTGCAGGTCTACACGCAAGGGTACTGAAGGATAAGATGACGCTCCAAGGGTAACTACTAGGCTTTACTATGTTCAAGTTTAGGAAACTAAATCAATCTTCACCAGACTGGCTAAATATGTTGAAGCCACCAACTCAACAGAACTACGGTTCGGAAATCTGCAATGAGCTGGCTAGCAGATTTTGTGTTTCCCACCAAATGTTTCTGCTTTCTCATCAGAATTCCAAAAAAAATCTACCCTACGGCTTCAGGTTGCGCATCATCCTAGCACGACAGCGAAAAGTGCAGTGCCAAACTGGTCTGCAGAACTGATATTGAGAAACTAAATAATGCATAAGTGCCTTTAGTTGCGAAGTAGCCCAAAGCTATTTTGAAGGGTCGAATCGGAAACAAATTCTTCACGACGCATGAGTTCATGCAACCACACTTCCATAGGTTGGGGAATTAGAATATGAGCGACTGACAGTGAGCGTGTTGATCATCAAAGTGAGTCTTTAGAGTTCCACATTTGTCAGTAACTTTTAGCCACTCTTCTCTTGATTAAAAGCATTAATTTACAGGATTGTAAGCCAGTTTTCATCAAAACAATGGTGGTTGTTCTGATTCTATCTTGATCAATGGCAATCTAATGCATTAGGCGAATTCCTTAAATACTTGATAAATTGTAGTTAATCAAACTTTCAAGCATTTATTCCTGGCGAAGGCGAATTACTCCTCAACTGCAGATGCGAGACGTTAGTGAGACTTTATTTCGCGTCTTGGAAATGCGATCTCACATAAACGGGTTAAAGTGTGAAGGCACTGGCCAACATTGCAACACAATCATAATCCATTCTCTTGAGCATGATGCATGCTTTGTTGGCAACTTTCCGCCCCTTATTTATCAAAATGTGTTTGTTCGCTCATTTTGTGCCAAATTAAAGCCTGCTTCGCTTCGGTTATGTAGTTGCGATGCTATTGAGCCACGGCCTTCAGCTGCATTAAAATGCAATTTCCATTCATTCTCCTACGAATGCTATGAGCTTTGCTGGCTGCATATACTCCTATCTGGGTATTCGTTAATTCGATTGCAAAATTGAGCTTTGCCATGCGTAGCCAAAGATTGTCGTTGAGAAATATTGATGACTTGGTTGCAAAAACGAAGGAGTCTTAATTAAATTGAAATTTTATAGGAAAGCAAACCACTGGAATTTCAAAAAGAAAAGAGCCAGATGAAGCATTAGTAACGCAGCAGGGAAATTTAACACCTGCTTTAGCACTTTTAATTGCAGGGGCATTAGAGGGACGGAACCAGGTAAATTACACCTCAATCAAGACTGAGTTTCATGCTGTTCCATCATCAAGTCGAAGTTTGTCCTTCTTCGTGCAGCGTTCAATGGTTTGCACGCAGAGTGCTGAGGAGTGATATGATCCTCCATAAATAATGCTACACCTTAGCATATTCAAGTTTAAGAAAGCAAATCAAACTCCACCAGACTGGCTAAATATATCGAAGTTACCAACTCTATAGGACTAGGGTTCGGAAATCTGAAAGCCTACACAAACTATTCCATCAAAGTACAAGCCAATCATGAAAATAAGAGGGTCACTCTGGCCTCTGTGACTAACCACACCCTCAAAAGTCAGATTTAGAAGACTCTAAACATAAGTGCGAGGAATTTGCGTCACTTTAAACAAAATCATTTTTAGAACCAAATGGTGATTTTTGGTACGTGGCCAAAGCATTTACTGAGGAACCACATCCACACTTAAATGGATTAGTTGCTGCCAGTAATGCAAAGGAAGATGCTTGCAGATTCAAGGACCTTTGTACAAACATTGGCTATAATTTTACTTTGGAAGGGTGTTCTCGCATATGCCTACTCATTTGTAACCGATTATCCGATTCGTTCGCTATATTCTACACCAAACCAAAGGGTAGGCATGGCATTTGTGAAGTTGAATTCAATTATTAAGCATCTTGGAGTGAGAGGATGACTAAGTCGTTCTGGGGCCGTGTGGTTTGCAGCCATCAAAAGACCTGCTGCTTCGACAGTGGCACAGACAGGAGCCAGTGTGTCTATTAACAGTGGCCGGCAAAAGTGCTGCTTTCCAGCATCTATAACTTCTATCTATATACCAAGCGACGGAGCTGGTTAGTATTTGTGTGCAACAGCGTGGTACAGTGAACGCAACTTCTTGTGTGCGGATGACTGCGTCAGGAGAATTTGTGTACAGCATGCGATCCAAATGAGACGCTTAGTAGCAATGCTGGGACATCATTTAATAGTGTCAAGTTTCCAACAAAGGTAGATGTGCGTAGGACAGTGCTGATTACCGATGAAGAAGAATCAAGCCATCGGTCGTCATTCCGATGGATGAAACAACAGAAAGCGGAATGTCTGAATAAGGCATAATATATCGTACAACAAAGCTGAATGAGATAAATGATTCTGCAATATTTTGTGCTTGTAATTAAACCTGGCACCAGTGCTCGAATTTGCGAAGCGTTGGAACACGTCAAGTAAGATAACTCATGTGTGAGCAGTTGCGCGCTTACAGGGTCGAACAGAATTATACGATAAAAAGCCGCCGTGAGGCTTACCTCATTTCCAAAGAATTTATCTCTCGTTTCCGGCTTCCATGTGCTGCAAGCAATTTAGGCTAAGCCTACTGCAGCAGAAGTTACTCACTTATAAGCAATGCATGCAGTGCAAAATTGAGTTTAACTCTGACTGTCACGATGATTTTAGCATAAAATTACTGCTTTGAATTCATGCATAAAACGTCTCTTATATTTTACGGGATGTTAGTAGCCGCACGATGTCCGCAAGCTTTTCAAAAGCGTATTTGTGCACGTAAATAAATAGTAATGCGCTTCATTGATTCAGAGCCCATCAATCCTCTCGCCCATGCAACAAAACGGAGAGAACTGTCGTGAGGTTGGAAGCATCTCAGCGAGCAAAACGTTGTGAATGGTTAACAAATGGCAGTTCACCATGTAATAGATTGGTAGCCCTGAAAAGAGAGGAGCATAATACAAACCAATCTCAACATCATAGCTGCCTGGTGAATTCGCGTGTCTGCTGCAACGAAGCTGAGAGAGTAAAAAACATTTATGGTTAAGGCGTCAAAGCCTCAGCCTCAACAGATTCAGGCATGTTAGGTTTGGGTGGAACCGCATCTGTGATTGGTGTTGGCAAGGCGGTAAGGAGGTTTAATCAGAAGTGTGGTTTTGTGGTAGTCGGTAGGGGTCGCATTAACACGATGTTCAATTTTTTGCGCTATTCTGGTTTAATCGCATGTTCGTTTTTGCGTGACTACAAACTCCGACTGCTATGATATTCTCTTTAAAGACTGCACTTTGACTCCCTCATAGTCCGTGCTTGAAATGGGCAGTGATGTGCTGGTTGCCGCATTGCACCTTGAATTTTTCACTCTCGACAGTGAAACACACTATTGAGTGTGGGTTGAGAAAAAGGAGTTGCAGATGAGGATGGAAATGCTTTATTATATTACAACAGCTTAGGTCCATCCACCCTCACTCCTCATCCTCACATCATCAATGATTACAATTCCAAACGTGTGTATGGGCGACAAGACCCGCAATATGGCCTGCAGTTCAATGAGAGTATTGGAGCCATGGCCCGTAAACTGTGAAAGCTCAAGTACGTAGAGAATGCAATTATGTACAGCGAATTGTGCTTTTCGGCTTCTTAGGCTTCTCTCCAATTTAGTTCTAACAATTTGGAATTTAGAGGACCCTGGGGGATAGTAGTGAACATGTGCAGAACGACGGCAATCTAGCAGCCGAATGCGAAACGATGTAGGCTGCGTGGAATTAACAACGCTTAGAGATATCTTGCGGTTCACATGCGATCGACGCATAGGGTAGAACACGTTCGCGCGCCTTGCCAAGATGGAAAGATAAAGTAGGCAGGTGACTCTTTCATACGCACCGAGAGGAGCTCGAATCGATACAAATTGATGATCAAACTGCATTTGATCAAAGTGCTGCTCAACGGCTTTGTAAAAGTCTGCGGTGCGCGGAATCAGCGCGCTTGAATGCAGTGTAGTGCAGACTCGTCTGTCGATCCACTTCCACTTATTGATGTATGAATACGGCTTTTCTAGAAAGAGAATCCACTGCCAGCTTGGAATTGCTATGCAAACATTGACTATGTCAGTAACACCGAGGTATTTGCAAAGCATTTCAACCAAATCCATGCGGAGGTCCGTAATCTTTTTACTGTGCGATTGCACCTGTAACACACGTTCATTGATTAGTAGGAGAGTAGAACTTTAGAAACCATAATGCAAGTGAAACACTTAATCCTCTTTCAAGAAACGGCACGAAAATAGAAAATGTCTAGCATCGAGCTATTGAATAAAAAGAGAGACTGGCATCTTCGAAAAGCCGGAGAGACTCAACTTACTTCTAACTCCATTTCACAATTTCTGAAGAGCACTTTTGGACTCGGGTAGTGTGAGTGATGCATGACCTGATGAGGGAGCGCAAATCGTCTTCGCCGTTGAGGCACGAAATTCAATCAACCTTGGGAGTTCCATTCAAATGCAGCTCAAGGGCTGGCCACACTTACTCGCAGATGCGGAATCACGCCTTGTCTTAATGAGCGCATTTGAATTTCTGAAGTCGCTAAGCGAAAAGTTAGATCAGGGTACTATTAGCAGATCTAACTTTATTAACTCATCTTAAAGCATTTACGACATTGATGGTTAGTAAGGGAATGTGGCAATAGGGGGGATTTTGTATCTACTTTGTCTTGAACCGATGATCTGATGACCATATATGATTAGAAAAACTTCAACAAACAAATCTTATTAAGACGATAAAAGCCGCCAGTTATTATAGTATTAGAAGTGCATGCCGTTTGCTAATCAGCGGCGAATTGTTTGATTACCTTGTTTTCACCTGCAAATTGGCGCATAGACACGGGCAATTGTTACGAAATCCACTTATCTTTTTAACTTTACCGAAATCCTATAGGATAAACGTGGTTCCATTTTTCATTTATCTATGGATATACCTCGCGGCTAATCAAGTTCATATCTCTGCATCCATTTTCCGAACTGGGACAAACTTCATGCAAAGTCGTTTGGTAAGAAGGCTAAATGAATTCAGCTATGAGCAGCCCCTAAATCTCATTAAAGAGTAGTTAATTTGTCCCCCGGAAATACCGTCAAACCCTGCCCATGGGTGCACAGGTGAGTCATTTTACCTCCAGAATAATATAAAGCTCTGTCCGGGTGAGCGGTTTACGTCATTTGCCCTATGTAATGAGCTCTAATCATGCCCTTAAGTTCACTGTCACACGATTTCGCCTCCAGTGGGCTGGCTGTCTGCTAAGCCATGCAAGTTGTCCGACTTTCATCTCCTAACCAAGTGTGTAAATTCTGCCCAAGCAATATGTCTCCTTTGCTGCTTCGAACACTGCATTACTGCAAGTCTGGTATGCTTCACTCCATTTGCGCCACAGTTGTGATCGAGCCGAGCCCCAGAGGGGCTTGCAGGAGATAATGTGGCCAATCTACAAACATTTTGTTTGAAATCAGCAACTAATATTAAAAGTAGATTGTTATTATTAATAGTGAAACGCCGTTAAGCCAAATGGGTTTACTTTACCAACTAAAATCTATTTACCACCACTTAAATGCACTCTTTGATTAAGTGGTGACTTTGCATATTCAAATCATAATGAGGGTGACCGTTTAATGCCTTATGATTGGTGATTTGGGAGAAGCAGAACAAACTTAGATATGGATCTCTAATTAAACTAAGCGAATGCCCTTTTTAGTGAGGCAGAGTGTTTTAAGTTATTTTAAGTCCACATCGCAGTTTCTAACGAACGCTTCTAAAATCTCGCAGAGTTACTGGAGTAAACATGAGTAATGGCCTCCAAATGGCATTTGTCATTTGGCAGCAAGAATTAATCAATTTTAGGAGCATTTATAAATGTAGCTTGAAGAGTGACCATATTTTTGCCCACAAATGCTAATGTGTTAGAAGGCGCACCCACAGGCGCTCCTCATAATATTGGCTTGTGAATGAGGTTGAGTAGTGGTGGTGTTAGCTGGGCATGCACATCAGAGTCAGGGCAGAGGATTCCACATCAATGGCTGATTTTCCGCTCCTAAAGACAATCTCCAGTAGCGTGCTGCATTTGTTCCTGATATAAGAAATAAACGCACGACGTCAGGAAAGTTAATCAGATGCATTCGGAATATCGATAGCGAGAGCTGAATGCGCTATTTTAGCTAACAACACATGCGACTTTGCGTACAATGCTGGAGAATCTGCTGCTGTGATCACTTCCGAATTCCCATTCCTCCAACCATCTCGAGGTGCTGATTTCCTAATTAAAATATCTCCAGCATGAAGTTTACCTACTAAGGCACTACCATATCCTTCTAAACATGTTCATTCTAATACTGCTCGATATTTTGCCTCTGGTAGTTGCAGAGTCATTTCACTTTGAATGCGAGCAGGTGAAGTGTGAAGGCAGTGTTTTGGCTTGGTACAAAATGTCTCCCCTCCTTCTCACAATCTCAGTGATTCACTTACTTGCTTTAAACATTTCTCTCTGATTGAGGACTATCCTTTGCGGAACTTAGATCATAAAGATTCTGTTGCCTTAAGATTGCAAATGAAGGATCTTGTAATAAAAGCGTCAAGTCACCTATGCTGCCATCCAAGAATTGTGGTACGGCCCAACTTGGCAACGTCTACATACATGGCTAGAGTAGCTCCAATTTCCAAGAGTTTTCAACATTTTACGAAAATGGCAGCTTTTGTATCGTTGCCCAGAGTGGTTAACTTCAGCCCTCTCCTTCACAGTAAACGCTTTCCATCCGAATAATTTTTTGCTCAACATCTCGTAATGCAGTATTTGCCATTCCCGCCGTTTTTACCAAGCAGGTCATTTGGCGTTTCATTCTGCCACAGAATATTTTAAGCATGAGAGTGTCAGTCAGAGTTTAATTTAGTCGAAACGTCTGAGAAGGGGATGACAGCCAAGAACCGATTAAGTGTTAATGAGCCGTCATTCTTGCTTATTTTTGTATAAAATTAGTACTGTGCAATTGCAAGTTTTACTTAACATTCACGAGCTTGATTCCAGTTACCGCTATATCATCTCCGTGAATTTGAATTGTAAAAGGAGATGGAAATCCATTGTACAATGTAAAAATGCATTAGTTGGGGCAGAAGGAGAAGAAAATTCATTTTGCGAATTAAGAAGGCATAAGTTTGGGTGAAAGGAGCGTGTAACTGATTTGAAAATTTGAAATTCATAAGTTGGAGCAGAATGAGAAGGAAGGTAGTTCCACCACCTCAAAAAAGCATTAGTTGGGGCGACAGTTGAAGGAAATTGATTGCAAAGGGTTGAAATGCATTAGTTTGAGCAAAATGAGACAAGGATTGATAGTAAAATACAGAAAGCATGAGTTGGGGCGAAAGAAGCATGAAGTTTATAAAAGATCCAAACCCACATTCTATGCGGATTAAACGACTGACCCGATTATCAGATCTCTAACTAGGTCGGGTACCAACTTGACCGTTGAGGAGAAGAGGCATGTGGCTGCGCACCGGCTTGTTCATCAAGAAGTAGTGGTGAGGCTTTTGACGACCAAATATTTTGCCATTCACGGAAAGGTAGGCCATCGTGATCATTCAATAATCACACAAAGCAAACGCGTAGCATATCTTTTGCTTCAAACCCGGTAAAAACACGCGATCACGGCGTCCTGTCAATGCAGGATAAAACGCGACAACAAACTTTGACCATTATAGTGAAGTGCCTTTATTATGTTGCGATTGTTGCACAATGCTTACTAATTTACTTGCACTTTGTTATTGCCTGGTTTTATCTCTAAGTTCGTTTTCCTTGCTTTTCGTAATTTAAGGATTTTTGTTTGCCTTGTATCGTTTTGAAGCTTTGGGGCTGATCACTTGCACTCCCCACTCAACCTTCTGGTATAAGTGAGCTTTCTTCTACTCCTCTGGTGCATTCATCGGAAACAAAAAATCAATGAGACTCAACCAAAATTTTCCCCTTTACCGCACATTTATCAGATACAAAGAGAATATTGCGAAAATTAAAAGCATCCGGGGCATTGAAAAGGGCCTGTTAGGACGAGTTGTAATGCCGAAACATTACTCCTTCTAAAGTGCATGGAGAGAGGGAAGAAAAGGGCGAAGGATGGCCTATAATAAACAATAACTTGTTATCGTGCAGGACAATTTGTACTTTTGATGTTAACAAAATTCTAAGGCATTCAATCTTCTCTAAAGCAGAAATGAGATCTCATCTTCCGCCTTAACGATGTGACACTTGCATTTACCCAACAAATGTCGAGGCAGTATGACTAGAGGCTTGTGTTCATTGCTGACGATGAAGCCATCGTCAATTCCTAGGCAGATGACTGAAGGGAGCAGCTAGTAAATCTAATCCAAAAGCTTATTGAGATGCATTACACAGAAACGAGGATATTGCAATATGTATTCTAGGTCTGACTGCTCTGTGTCCCAGATTTTGGTGCGCAAAGGCATGGTGAGAGGTGACTGTGTGCAGAATGTGTGGTTGCTGCATCGAACGATTTAAGAGAACCTTCTATGGTGCATTGATGCCAGTTCATGTCCGCATAAAAGATGTCTCAATAAAACTAGCGGCGAATTCGTCCCAAAGCATCACGAGCGAAAGCGTATCCGTAAGTATCTTAAATCCTAGTCACCTTCGCTGATTCTTGATTCAAATATTCCTTGCTTCTACTTACACTTTGACTTACTCTCTTTGTTGCCTTTATTGTCCTCCATGAATGTAATGTTACCGGTGCTTTTTTTTAAATCGGTAGAAAGGAGCAGGCAAAACATCATAGGAGATTATTTCATAGGTCTACTGGCTTTAAGATCATTGATTCGGTGTAAGTGGCTTAGCATCATTTTATCATCCCTTTGTCTCCCATTCTTTTGTAGATGTCAACAGCTCTGAGGAGGAGAAGCGCACCCTGAGCAAACACAATGCATATTACAGCGACTCTCCTATAAACCAATAAGTACTGACAGAGAATGTCTTAATTACGTCATTTGATTCGTTCCAAGGAACTAAAGCCAGGGAGGAAGGGAGAAGAACCGAATCTTTTACTTCGGCAGCGGCGTCTTCACATGCTTCTCCTAAGTAGGGGATGCAGCAGAAAAAGGAGACGCCTGTCACAGAGTTGCTTCACCACCAGGGAGCAATGAGCAAAGACGAGAAGAGCACGCATCGTTGTCGGAATCCGAAGGACATTAGATAAGCGTTCAATTCAAGTGCGGAGTCAGTCCACTTACATAGTTTCGAAGAGCTTCGTGGTGCAGATGTAAACGCCCTTAGTGAGCTGGCTCAGCAGACTATGATGTTCTGCCAGGTGTGCTTTAAGGCCCTTGTTGCCCGTTCCTTTTGCTCTAGTTGGTCAATCTATTTACAAAAGCAGGTTGACCAACAATCCATGACTTACGGCAAAAGAAACGAAGCATAAATCAGGCTCATAAGCATGAAACTCAAATTGGTTGAGCAATTAGAGAAAGAAATGTTAAATAACTGTGCATATAGCTGTGCTACTGCTACGACATTAGTGATTGTGGGATAGGGAGGGCGCCGCACTTACCATTGTCAAGAGGTGGACATCACTTATGTGTCAATAGGTATAAGTCAGTTCTTTTTGTGGACGTGATAACTTGGTTAGAGTATAGCAAGATCCAAAACAGTGCAACTCCACGCCTCTGTCACGAATTCTGCCAACAACTAACAACTGACAAGCTCATTCGAATGGTGCATTTTCTCTTGATAGCTACCTCATTCTCGACGACGAGTGAACGCTGGAGTGAGGCTGCAGCCGATAGATTAGCAACTAAGCAATATCAAACCCACGTTTTGGCTGCTAAGTCAATAATTACCTCGGCTACGTAACAATTGTACTTAGAATGTAGTTATTTCCCTGGCGTTATCAATGGAGTGAGGTAGGATTTTAGAAAAACAGCAAAAGTTAAAACACGTACACATCTAAATAACTGGTCGTTTTCGATTATGCGTCGAAATAGCCTGTAGTCTGCTCAATTTCTATTCAGTTAGTTGGATGATTTTGGATGAATTTGAGCAAAGAAGCTCTAAAGACCTATTCCTTGCAAGGCATACAGGGTTTGATGCGATAATTCTACTGATAGAACCTGGCTGGTTCAAAACGAATTAATTTCGTATGCTTAAATTTTTGCGCATTCTGCTGCGCAGCTTTTAAACTCCTTGAGTTCTTTTACAAGTTCAGAATGGCAGCTTATTTTTCCACTTATTTCGTTCCGCAGACTACAAAATCTCGAGGTTGAATAAGCGTGGAATCGCATCTGAAATGTCCGTTATAACGCGCGTGATGTGACTAAATTGTGTATAAATTTGTCCAAAGCGGTAGGTTTGCAATGCCATCGAAACAGTTATCCACATTCTTACAATTAAGTTTATTAAAATATTGTTAGCATGTCAAAAGTCACATTGCTACTCGGGATTATTTCTTATATTATTACACTTTTATAGAACTGTTAAACTGCTACCCTTTAATGGAAGAAAGTCTTGTGATTTTTTGAGCAGCAACTACCAATTTAGTTTAGAGGCCTTTATTGCGAGTCGTAGCGGGATTTTCCTGTTCCTCCCCCCCTCCCTTTCCACCTTGCTCGAATAAGGCCGAGCTTTTGTAGGCATAGTTATATCAAAGGGGAAACAGGTAGGTGGGGACGTCCAATCCACGGGTTTGAGTCTCTGGTTCCAAAGAAGAAGAAGCGAGCTCGTCTTCGATCATGTGGATATTGTGTTCCCGCCTCTCACCTACAAAGCGTATATAAACACCAACATTATTGCACAAGGACTTGTAGCATCACTTAACTTTTTAATCTACAAATAAAAAACCTGTTCTCTAACATTATTTTTGGAAAACATGACTGTAAGTAATCATAAAACTTTCCTGTCTTGGCTCGTTGGCATAGTAATTGCAGTTAGTGACTTCCTGGACTATTACATTAAGTTCCATGCATATGTTTTAAAAATTATGCATAAATTAAATTTCAATTTTTGATATTATGGACTAGGAAAATTTTCTAGGCATAAGGCTATAAATGCGTAAGCAGTATTTCCGAGTTAATTGCTCAAAGCACTTGAATGGGACGCACTAACCTTGGCAAGAAGAAACCTTAAAGTGATTTGGTGTTTATTATAAAGTCGCTAGTAATGCTGAAAATATGCAACAATGCGTTTGTTAGGAATACTCACAAATACTCCGTGAGTAAAGCCTAATAACTTGGCTTTATTGTTCTTTTAAGCATAATTTTGGTCTCAGGTGTAGGCCAATATGATGTCAGTATACAATGACACATTCCAATCCCTTTGTTTTGCACCAATACGAAATTTACAGTTAGATTATCTAGTTGTTAGAGGGTGCGATTTCATACCCTTTCCCAATTCCAAACGACGGGAACTATTATCACAGAGAATCAGCTTTTATTAGCATTTCATTATTTGCCGTGCTAGTGCCCGCACGTAGTTCTTCTTCGCAGTGAGCTAAAGAGCTGCGTAAAACATTGAGCCATTGACTTGCTCTTCCAAATTAAGATACCATTAAAGACAAAATACTTTGCAGGAAATAATAGCACCACCAAGGATTTTATTTGGCAACATAAAATGCACTACTTATTTAATAGCAGCCACCCGAACAGGAAGAGTTTGGTTCCACAGAAGCGGCTGGTACAGTTGAGGCCATAGCTATGCCCCACAACCAGGAGAACGCTATGTTATTTTGCCGTCGAAAAATGGGAATCCTCAAATCTCTGTTAGTTCAATAATGCAATGACCGTAGTGTAATATGGACACGCTATGTTAGCCGTGCGACTTGAAGTGAATGTGCAATACGCATGCGGATGTGATTGATGCAGTGATTGCGAACACTTTAATACGATACTACTTAAGCACAATCACAGCTGACAAGATTAACACGTAAAATAATGGATTTATAAATCGGGTTCCTAAGAGGGGCTACACCGTTTTAATTTACCAAGAGGTCGTGCAGCTACACGCACTTCCATGTCCCATCCATGTTCATAAATATCGCCACTAAAGGCTTATTTAGGCTGGCTAGCAGATCTTGTGTTTCTCACTACACATTTCTGCCTTCTATTCAGAGATCCAGAAGGACATTAATCATCAAGGCTCAGTTTGCGTATTGCTCCAGCACAACAGCGATTAGCGCAATGCCAAATTGGTCTGTACAGCAATATCGGGAAACATAAGAAGGTATAAGTACCTAAAGCCGTTTCCAAGGCTCTAATCGAAGCCAAACTCTTTACGATACATGGGTTCACGCTAGCATCCACCCACAGGCTGGAAGATCATAATGTGCGCGGCTGGCAACGAACGTGGTGGTCATCAAAGTGGATCTTAAAAGTCCCACCTGTGTCGATGACTTCTAGGCGCTCTTCTCTTGAAGGGAGGAATTACTTAATGGCACTACGAACCAGTTTACGGTAAATCAACGGTAAACGTGCCAACGCTTTTGGAATTTCCTAAAATGCTTCCATAAAAGTGCAAACAAATCCTATTATGGCGTCAAACTAACAGGCTGGATAAACTGCTGTTAAATAATCCGTTGAATGCTTATTTTTAGCGAAAGCGGATCACTCTTCAGTTGCAGGGGCAAGACGTCGATGAGACCGTGTTCTTAGAAATGTGATCCCACGTAAACGATTTAAAGTGCAAGAGGCACTGACCAACATTACAATAGAATTCCGATGAGAAAGCAGAAACATTTAGTGGAAAACACAAAATCTGCTAGCCAGCTCATTGTAGATTTCCGAGCCATAACTAACCCAAATTTATTGCTGGTTGGGCTTATAACTCAGAATGCCGATCTGGAGGCCTTGAAAACTGGCACAACTGAGAATACATTGTTTCTGTGTAGCACAAATCTCGTCCCCAGTTTGGCTTTCTTCCCCAAAAGCAGAAAAATACAGCGACTCCAGTTGTTTCTGCTTTCGCTGTGCAGCCGTCTGCCGGTCCCCACTAACAGAGGCAATAATAAAATATCCTTAATGGAACTACTCGCCATCCAGTCGCATTTAGATACAGCAACAAGTTCTCAGTGTGAGAACGATCCCGTACCGATGTGAGCAGGAATTTTGCTGGTTAAAGCTCACCTTTTGCTATGTGAGTTTTATGAGTTTGCTCTGCCATAATAACAACCATTAACTTAGGCTGGATAAGCTTACACGCAGCTTTTAGATTTATTGGTGCAGGCATTATTCTACTGCCCTCGTTGACAACGGGACCAACCTAGGCTGGCGCATTCATGTGTTTTAAGTTACAGAGAGGGGTAACAAAGCCACTGCTTGCAGTGCAGTTGGTTGCCCTTTCGTTTAGCAAGCAATGTTGTCTACCTTTTCGCCTGTGGCATGGACCACTGAAAGGAGCCTGAGTTGGTTCCGCTCGATACCATTTTATGGCCCGTGTGCGATCTGATCAGCCTCAAATGTGCTAGTGAAGTGACAACCTTCAATGGCTACAGAAAGATGCTTGAGAACAGAGCTATTATGGCACCCTCCTCGGCTGCGCATTGATCTACGTGCACTCACATCCATTGAGGTAGCGGTGTTGCAATTCAGATCATGCCACACTTGCGGCCAGGTTGTACCAAAGAGAAAGGTGGCTTTGACAAGTTGAATACAGCCTTTGAAATGCGATCTGGTACGCAGAAATTATTACCACAGGGTAAAAGCAATATCTGAGAAGACCAAGGTGTCCTGCACTTGGATTAGCAGGCACATACTCCTCTTTTGAATTCCTTGTACCAAATCCAGGCATTTGGATCTTCTAGATGCCCAAGCTGATGTCACTGCCCGTCGGCACCTCGTTTGAAGTTTTCTAGGTAGCAAATAAACTACTTCTTGATTGGATCCCCCAACTCTCCTGCACCAGACGCTGCTGAATAAACCGATCAAGATAAACCGTAATGTGATTCGCACTGGTATCTGAATGACTGACGACTCGGAACCTGGACTGATAACTAACGAAATGCATTGGAACTTTGTTGAAACCGGAAAACATTAGGCAGTTAAAGCCCTGGTAATTGCAAACGCCACAAAACAAGATTTGTGCCAATTTATAGAGCGCATTAATTAGCTGCCTCAGCAGAGAGGCACACAGTTCCATTTGTGGTTTAAACAACCGTTTTGCCAGTTCCAATCAAGTAGATAAATTAGGTTTCCAATGACAAACCGCCACGTTATCGAATGGCAGCTTTAACGCGACGACTAAATGAGAAAACCATCCCTGCTCTGGCAGTGTGTGGTGGGCTAATTCTTTGCGTCAACGACTAGACTCTAACACATGGACATGACCTTAGAATGAATAGGGCACAATGTTCGTGCTAACGTAACTGTAACCGTCAGTCTCTACCCCAAAGTCTTGCTATGTATTGGATTAGGGGACGGCGTTACTGGGACCTGCTCTACAGCTCATTGATCATTTCCGCTGACATGTATGAATCAGCATCCGCCTTACTCATCATCCTCTATACCAGTCAGGTCAACCTAGATAGTTTAGAAGCATCGCCTTCAATCGTGCTAACACAACACTTCCCATAGTAGGTCTTAACATTCAGTCGTACATCACTTAGTTGTAATCCGACCCAACATAATAAAGCAACCCTAATGAGAGGATACGAATTGAGCACGGAGCAATGGATCTCTACTGCTAATGCTAATCCTTAGAGAACACCGCCAATTTCGGTTCATCCGAGCAACTGCAGTGATTCTATGTCAGTTTGCAGCATCTGCATCTAGAAAGACTTGAGCAATCACCAAGCAATGGATTAACAACAACAGGCAATTGTTTGAATCGATGATTAACAAAAGCGTACAGCTTTATTTGCAGGAATCATCTTATCAACAGTGCAAGCGCAAATGTGTGGGTTTTCAGTTATTTTCGTTGAGTAGCCTGAGCTGGATTCGCAGTACCCTTCGTCCAGTCGCTAAAGTATAATGGCAGATTGATGTCACCAATGACTACCATAAGACTTGAAGTAGAAGTGATTGATTGTCGACATGCAGAAGAACTTGGAGGCATTCCAATGTGCCATACTTCCGTTTAGGGGCACGATAATGAAGTGGCCAAGGTAATGGAGGACAGAAGATCATTCCATGCAACACACACAGAAGCCACTGACAACATGGTCCACGAGGACCGTAGTCAAAACTACGAGGAACTACGCTTAACAGGTTCGCGTAAAACACCTTCAGAGCCAATGTCGTACAGAAAAAACACCCCTCATGACGCAGTTTATCAAATTTGCCACCGATGCTGATAATGAGGAGGAGAAGCGTGCTTCAAACTGGCATGCAGGTCAGCAGCAGATCAGATCAGACTTGATTGCCACATGATTGCCTCAAGTGACGCCGATGGCTTTAAAGCTTTGGCAAAATAAATGTCGATCAACAATTTCCTTTTCCTTTGCTTTTAGAAAAAAACGCATCAGCTGCAAAGATTATAACCACAGATTTAATCTCCCATTTTAAAGCCAACTTGCGCTGTCCATGGCCGTTTTGAAATGGGTAAAGCTGTTTACTGCTGCCATTACTGCAGCAATGCGTTTGACGGTTATCTTCTTCGCTCTGGCATTTAATCTGCTGCAGCGCGTAGAGTCAAAAGATGCGAGCATTCCTTAGTGACATGGTGGTGGTATTTAGCACAAAGCAAGATGATGATGCAGGTATGGATCCGCTTTCGAGCGGCTCAACAAACACAGATGAAATTCTGCACATTTGCACTTGCATTGGTGCAAAGATGAATTCCTCGATTGGCGCTTTAGGTGCCCTTTTCCCTCGATTGAACGTTCGACAGTGTAAAGTAAATGTTCAATAAATCTTAAATGCTTGCTGAATGCACAATTTTAACGAAGAAGCAATCGTGGGAGGGAGCAGCACTGACAGCGGTCTACTGGCTCAGCACTGCAAGGCCTAAGACAGACGGCTTCTAATGCTTGTTCTGCAAACCAACATAATCCCATCGCTGTCTCAATAATGAGTGAAAAAGACGCTATTCCATTTCTGAAGCAATGATATCGCCATGAAGCCTCAGGCACTACCCCTTATTTGTGTGGCAATTGTGTTTGATTGGAGGGAAGGCAGATGTTTCCCTAGGTTCAGTTCTCCACTGCCTCACTCTGTTGAGCTCGAACACAGCCAGATGACTCGTAGCTAGACATGAGGAAGTACCAGTGAATGTGCTGTGTGCGCATGAGTGATTGCAATGGTTTCAAGCTACTTGAGCCTCGGTTAAGTAGGGTGATTTGAATATCACTATACCCTTCCCATGGGCGCATCGTAAGGTTATTTAACCTCCAATGTGAAACAGAACCCTGACAAGATGTGCTCCTAACGTCATTTGTCTCACAAAACGCCGCTTAATCGTGCCATTAAAATCACTGTTACACCATCCAGCCTTCAGTGGGCTGGGTGTATTCCGCACCATACCAGTAGTACTAATTCCTTCTGTTAGCACTTGCATTCCAAATCCCGTAGCATAGAGCTGATTGTGACGTACGCCTTCTTCGCCCACCCCCATCTTGTGTTCTGCGAAAAAGCCATTAACAACGGAATCGACTCTAGCCGCAAGTCACCTGGTCAATTTTCACTTCGCTCATTTCCTCCTCACACCAGCTTAGGGAGGTTGGTGTTCCTACGTCCTTCCATGAACACGCTGGTAATCAACAGAACGTCTCATTTTGAATCCACTCCCCACTTCCTATGGGGTTCAGTGACATTATGGTTAAGCATCACCCCAGTCGCGTCAAATTTTGAGGGTGACAGGGTTAGTTGGCTGGTATTTCTTCCAGCGTGGAGGAACAAGCATACAGAAAATTGGTTTCATTCTTTTGATTTTTAACACAACAAAGCTGAGCATGCTCTAGTCAGGGAGGTTACACCTTGCTGTCAACTTCAACTTTTGCATTGATATGCTGCAGAGCTCATGTTGGATGCTTTCATGGTGAAGCGCGCGATTCTGCCACGACCTCACTGGTAACGATGGAGCTTCGATTTGGCGGGCTTTATCAATGCAGCTAAGTCAGGCAAACCGAAGGAGAAATCATCTGGCAAGATCTTTGAATGGAGAAGAATCGCAGACAAAGTACTTGTGTTGTTTAGAGTCCTTCCTTATACACGGCAACATTTGTGGCAAAGCCTGAGGAGTTTGAGGGTTTAAGTCGAATGCTGTGTGATTGCAGCATCTTGAGGCTTTGGAATGCGTCTTCCAACTCCATCAGTGGTATTTGCAAACTTGATTTTGCATCTGTTCCCCAGGGTATTGGAGACTTAGCATTCCCATTGGCGAAGTAAACGGCCTTGAGTGTAGGTGATCGCAAAGTGTTTGGCCTCGCTCAATGAGATGGCATATTTTATGCAAGGGAGCCCAAACAATTGCATCGAACTAGCGCGAAGAGTTACACTTCTAAGTCTGTACAGGCCTTAAATCGCTCTGTTGTTTGGCACACGGTTCGCTGTACCCAGTTATCAGTAACAGCTAAAGAATTTACGTCACGTGTGTGACGCTGGCAAATGTGTTACCAAATGTATAAAATAAGGAGTTAGTTTTTTCTTGTCTCCCTTTCCACAATTAGGTTTGCATAACAACCCCGATGCGACGGTCAGAGATGTCTACAAAACTGTTAATCACACTTGATAGCTGTACTCTGCATCAATCCTTCCACGATAGTTACCATTCGTACACCTTATTTCTCCGTCTCATATTTTAGTTGGACATCCTCAAGAGGCAGCTGATAACTCGACTTTGGCAGTGGTTGAGGTAGCCGTGTTAAGAACAACACCTTTTCGTCAACGCGTTCGCATGCATTGTGCTTTCAATTCTGACCCGAATTTAAGGAATTGCCATCCTGGTGTACACCGATCGTGATTTGGGGTTGGGGGGAAAAGCCTAAAAAACACTCCACAGATACCATAAAGACCGTAAAACAACAGTCACAGGCTATACCCATGTTGAAGTCAAACCCAATTTGAAATTCTGGTATACTCAAAGCGATGCCTTATTTGTTAACAAGATTCCTGCAGAACACGAGGTGGCGCAAGTCCCCTATGACAGGCGTCATTTTCACCTCTTCTGCTAGAGATTGTAGTCAGAGCAATCCGTTGCAAAGTAGCGCATGAATATGTTAGGAACTACAATTAATCGAATGTCAAGCACTAGCTGGCATCAACAGGTGCGATTTGGGCTTCAGTGGAGACACTGAATATCGAGAAGTGTCACATAATGCTACAGACCGCTGCTGATCTTTGCTACCATCAACCGCAACATTCTCTAGCGGTCCAGTAGCAAGAAAAGCCCTTTTTTACAGACAATTTGAGGATAAAATGCATTACACTTGATTGATTTGTCTCCAATATTGTTTCCTTATTTAGAATATATCTACGGTGTTCCTTGAGGTTTACCAAACTGCATTTTTGCTCTTTGTAGTGTGTTTATATCGACTACTAATGCGCTTTGTCCTTGTAAGGACGCACGTGTTAACTATTGGTTTGAATTAGGGTTGACCTAGTAGAGAAGAGCATTCGTTGGGACCTCAGCGAATGAGCGAGTGTTGGGCCTGCTTAAATGCATCAGTAGCATTGGAGTAGCTTGACAAGAGCTACCTGCCTTCAATGGGATTGGATAATTCAGGAGCATTTAGATAGCAATTGGGCGAGGGTTGAGGGAAGAGCAGATGGGACAGGTGTTTGTCCACCCAGGCAAACTGGTTAATGTGCTGACACAGGCGAGAGGAGAATGGCTGCATTAGTAGAATCCACCTCCAGCCTCGAAGAACTACCATGAGACTTGCCAACTCCCACAAGTTAAGACGTTTGCATATTTCCAGCTTCAGCTCAGGCGTGAGATCATTGATCTTGCGTTGTGAAGTATTTTTTTTGCGCCTAAATTTTTAAGAAGGAATGCGATTGTAAGCGATTTCAAGGTGGAGAGCACAACTGAAAATGAGAATGGAGAGAGGCAAACAAAGATAAGCGAATAAATGACAGGGCATAAATAGAGGCTACTGCAACCTACCATTACCGGCGGAAGCTAGCACAAATGCAAGGCGTGAGGACGGTGTCGAGGTTTAAATAATGTGTTGTGGGAGTGAGGCAGATTGACCTCATTGTGACGCTGACATATTGGTTCATTCCATGTGGTCTAGTCCGAATTGCGCCTTATCAGAGCACCAATCACGCTATTCTTTGCCCGAGCAGTAAGAGAGCATTAGCTGAACACGCAGTGAAAACTGGCGCCAATAATGGCATCACTAACGATGTCAACATTAATACAAGAACATGACCATGTGATCTAGCAGTCATGTTAATTCAGCAAATTTCCCCAGTGTGATGGCCAAAACTAAACCATTATCTTGCGGAATGACCTTTAAACGAATATGTGGGTGCTATGTGGAGATTTGATTTTGGAGAAATCTACAGAATTGTCGATAATTTAGGGATCCTGCAGGCCGTGGCGACGACATAATCGAAGTGGGACGAAATCTTTCCGCTGTGATGCGGATAGAAATATCGACTTTCTGTGCCATGCTACCACTCAACCGCTTTGTTAAAATAATTGATTGAGTGCATCCTACGCAGCGAGAGGCATTAACTCGACTTCATTCAAAGGCGAATTTGCTTCAAGTACAATTCCACAGGACACTGGGGAGCATAATTTACACAATTACATGAAGTAGGGAAACTTTGTGGATGACCATGCGGTTGTTAAAGACGGTCATTAGTATAAGCTAATTTCGGGTTCACTTTCCCCAGCATGTGGGCAATGCAAAACAGTGCTTCTCAGCTCCTCGCCTTGCATTACATCAGCGGTCCATTTAAAAGGCCATTAGCCGACGGGCCTAGTCCCTAGTCATCATTTAAATTTGGAATGCAAAACAATTTGGGAGAAAGCACTCACCGCTGCATAATAAAGGGTTTTTTAATTCCCCAGAACGCATGCTACAGCACCGTGTTTCTATGCCATTTAGCTTAGTGCATTAAGTTCGATCTGCTAACCGCCTCCTCTAACCGCCTGCATAGTAGCTGGCGATGACTTCACCGTCAGCAGTGAATACTAGCCTCTAATCGCGTCGTCTCGAAATATGTCGGGTAAATTGTAGTGGCCCATCGTCCAGACAGGAAGATGAGGTCACTTAGGCACCTTAGAAAAGGCTGATTTTACTAATTCGCTTTGTCCTCATCAGAGACTGCGTCCTGTTCTGTGCTATGATAAATCGTTCCGAATTTTTCACCACCCTTTCGCCCTCCTCCCCACCCTTCCCAATGCGCGTTGAAATGAGAAACTCTTTGGCATCAAAACTTTTCCCAGTTGGACGTTTTTCGGTGTCTTTGGTCTTTTTCACCTTTTTGCAACAGTATCCTTTTGTTCCTTGTAGGTGCATATAGCAGGAAGAAATACAGCATTGCGTGATTATGTTTGTTTTCGTTGATTTTTTCTCGGCGCATACATCAAAACTTCTTTGGCACATTTTGCAAGGATGAAGCCGTGAAGATATGTAGTGAGTAAAGGGAAACTCACTCAAAGCAGTGAAATGAGGAGCATTTGAGTGTGACGAGTTCAAAGGATTTGAAACGCTACAAAGCCAAACAAAACTATTTAATCACTGTTCTATGCATCTTTGTCTTTATCTTTCAGCCAGATAACCTGGGTTATGCGTGATGTCTAGATCTGCACGTGAATTTTGAAGTGACGAAGAAATATTCAAGCTTGTCTGAAACATGGACCTCCAACGAAGCGGAGAAGTAAAAGCTTGTCAAGAGATGGCGGAGATGGAACAATAGAACACTTCCATTTGTTATAAGTAGGACGATGGGTTCTTGGCACTACATTGTGCTTCTCGCTCTTACTGTTTTCGTAGCGGCGGTTTTGACCTGGTGGGTGCCCATTTGGAGTGCCCACATGGCCTCATGCGAGGCGTACTACATGCTCCAATTAAAACGCTTTTTTGCCTTTAGGGAAAATGAAAGGGAGGACGTTGGAAAGAGCACTAAGAAAAGGATAGAATTTATACGCAAATTTTTTGAAGAAGATCCAACTGGAAAACAAATTGCTCAACTTGCGAAAGACTGGAATGCAACAGCGCTAGAAGGTAGGTTTTAGTATTTTCTGTCAAAAAAATTGCCTTTTTTCATCGAGACAAAGACAAAGTTCGGGCGTCACTGGATCAGTACTGCAGAGATCTCGAGAACAAAACTGCCTAACTTGTCAACGTTCATGCGCTCTTCTCTTCACGAATAAATGCTTATTCATAAGAATGTAGCCTTGTGCCAGACTAACGAGGGTCATGCATTCCGAGAGTCATATCGTAGGATTTTGGGTGAAATGAGAGAGGAATTGGGCATTTGAGGCGTTGCTAATTTTAATTAAAGGCCGCAATATGCATGTGATGGTTAGCGAAACCAAGTGGAACACGGCCTCTTGAGTCGTTTCAACAGCCGCCAATGGCTTCACCAGTGGGTAGACTGGTTTGTCACACATGCGAGGTACGGTCAGAGGGCTAATGGACGTGGTCGAAGAGGCGAAACGTGTAAGACAAGCAGTTCCCCTTCTCTTTCGTGAGGCGTACTCAGCGCCCACCTCGGTTACTTCTCCCTTGACGACTGTAATGCAGTTGAGGTCACCATGCCCCTCCAAGTTGAAGGCACTGATGACATTTGGTACCATATCTCCGATAAGTTTCACTCTTCCACTTCCTAGTTTGGAGGTCAGACGATCTTACGGACTCGGTGTAGTCCCTTGGTGGTCCATGCTCTGCACCATTCGCTGTTCAGTGGAGCATCCACCTAGAAGGCCAACCAATCTCGCCTTCCTTCCTTAGTGCTCAAGATGTGAATCGGTACAATTTCGAGAGCCTGATCACCATACTATCCAGGCAGGTGCCATCATCCCTAAGAGGCACCACTTCTTGAGGTCTCATTGTGTACCACCAGCCGGTGCAATCAAAAGTGACTTCCGAGTCACCCCTAATAATGCTATAGATCTGCAAGTCAGCAAAATAGCTTCAGTTGAGATGACTAAAATATGTAAGGAACCAGTAGCTCTAGCGCAACACAAGTGGAGCTAATAATGGGCTTCCCAAGTTACATGAACCCCAAATTGATGAGCATGAGTGATGAGTGCAGCGTGGTGGGACTTCCTTAAAGGCAAGCAGCGAGGCAACGGACCTACTTGCATGGCCCTGAGACCACCCGCTTAGCTAGAGCATTATGGCCACCTCAGTTCGTAACCGAATCTGGCAGTCAGAACAAATAAAGAATTACACAGCCCCATTCCTCTTTTGAGCGTCGTTCTTGACGCTCCTTTCGGTACACCTCGCGCATCAGCCACCACAACGTAATCAGTTAAAGCCCTGCTGCTTATAAATGCCATGAAACAGGATTTGTGCCAATTGAGGCAAGAAATTGCACATGGCCTTCAAGCCATGCACAAAACTAGTGAGCTTAATCTAATTTCAATCATAATTTGCTTGGTTTAGAAAGCCATCCCATCTACTGTTAAATGCTAATCTGCTTCGTTATTAGTGCAACTACTTCTGTGGTCAAGCAGTTTCTTCCACTTAGTCTCTATGTCACGCACTGATGTGAGCCATGAATGCTTGCAAATGTTAGATGCCTTTACAGTCAGTTATGCATAGTGCAGATCAGAAGGAGAACACAAGAACTGCTGGTCTAAAATTTTGTGGACTGGCTGCATGTCGAGGACTGATTGCTTGCGCAGTAATTTTCCTCCTTGATTGCATTGTAAGTGTTTACAAACCCAAGAGAGTCTGTCTGCGATAGTTTGACCAGCAGAAGTAGTGCAGTCTTGTGATGGGGGGTTTCGACGCGACCTTTGTTGTTGTTTAGACATCCTGTACCCACACGATTATGCATGCAATAAAAATGAGGTGTGAACGATGTCATGCTCATTTAGAGCGCAAGTGCCTTTAAGGAGTAGTAGGTTGGTAAATAGTTGACAAGTATCTGACACCTACTTTCTTGCAAGCAGTTGCAAAGTGGAAGGAATTCGTCCGTGAATGAGTCAGTAGGTCCGTTGCAATAAGAGGACCCTGCAAATAATAATGGGCATCGACAGTAAATGTGGATTGAAGGGTGAGAGCATATGTGGGGAGTCCTCTGAATGGCATTTATCGCCTCTTAATTGCTCCAAGATTGTAATCGTTGTTGTAGGTGCATGCACTATGACTGACGAGAATGGTTGCGTTAATGTGCATGCAGGTGGATAGGCGCGGTTGGCAATGCTCCGCTGACTGATGCTTGGATAAAGGAAGGGACTCAAGTCTGTTAGCTTGCAACAGAAAATGAGGAGGCATGGAGGTACATGCAAAGAAGTCGCTCGGTTGAGGTAGCTACTAAGCTTGAGACCTATTTTTATAAAAACTGGCAAATATAAAGTGGTTGCCTTTCGGGAACATCATCGTCTGCTTACTACGTGATGATCGTAATGGTCCTTTCATTTGTTTGGACCAAAATTATTCAGAAGTGGGTGTACGATTGGCTAAAAGAAGAGGAAATGATTAAATTAGCTGCCCAATAATATTTGGCACTCTTGTTTGCCGTCGAGCTTGGTCACCAGAACTGACCGTATGGATGGGTCCCGAGTTCAGACATTATAGTGTTGACTAGGAATTACATTTATACGGCTGTGCACTTTTCTCCTACCGTTCCAGTAGCATTTTCTACTGCCACAAATTGGTTAATGTCAATATTCCTGTGTAGCCAATTTTACATAAGCCAAACTCCCTCTGTCATGTGTTGGCGGTTAAAGTGACGAGAGTAGACTTTAGCGCTCAAGATTCGACTTCTGTCATGTGACTGCAGTTGGCGAGGAGAGAGTGGAGATTTTTGGACTAGTGAATGGATTCTCATCCTGTGACTGCGGTTGAAGCAAAGTGAGGTGAGTGTCTAGCTCTACTGATTCGGTTTCTCTCATTTGACGGCATTTAAGTTGGATGAATGGACGTATTTGGTGTTTTAAACGATTCTGACAATGTGTCTTGAGTTGAAGTGTTGAGGTCGAAGGATTTCTCGCTCTTTATACTTTTAGATCATACGACTGCAGTTGAACGGAAGTGAGTTGTGATTTTTGCGCTCTTCTGCCTGCCTTTCCAGGCCAGCATGGCCCAGCGTCTCCTGAGGCAGCATGAGCTACAAGGCATGTAAAATTGTCTGCTGTTAAACACGTCAGGAATAGATAAGTGGATCACATCTGTCATGGGTAGGTAAACATGCAGAAACTTAGCTCAAAAGGACTATCAAAGAACACTGGCAAGAAGTTAGGATGTTTCTGAAAAACAATTCACCGATGGTGAGATAAACATTGGCCTATCACCGAAATGTGAAAAGGATATAAATGCTGAGATTGATAATGATAGTATTATAGGCCACAATTCTTAGCAAAGCAAAATCGACGCTGGGAGTTGTTATGGGCATCATTTTAGTCAAAATAAGCTCACCTAAGTGTTTAGTTAAGGCGACTTGATAAGATTGCATACTGCAGATATTGTGCTTGCAGCAGGCCAAGAGGAACGCTTCTATTCTACTGTCTGCCCACAATCCTGTCACCTCACATCGTCCCCTCGTGGCGTCACACACAAATTTGTCTTTCCTACGCCTCACTCTCGGTGTGTACTTGAAGTGTTTACGGTATCTCCCATAAGGGGAGAAATGGAGATCGATTGAAGATGCAGCGCGTTCTGTGGTGGTCAATGGCGGTGGGTCCAGAGGTGAAAAGGAACAAAGAAGCTCTCATTTGATACCACTCGGTGAGAGATGTGTTGCATTCAGATAATCTACTGCAAAATGTGTCCACCCTTGATTCTCGTTTTGCCACCATCAAGGCTACTTTTTGCTTGCATGCATTCAGATGTGGTTTCGGTCTCTAATTGTGCTATGCAACCAACGGATGTTGGGAGCCTTGTGAAGCCAAGGAAGGTGGTGAGTTTACTGTTACCTGTAGCACTAAAAGAGGATCAACTGGATCCATAGCAAATGCAGAACTCATATCCCCATGCTATCTGGAAATCAAAACGCATGACCCCAAAGTACAGCACAATACTACCTATCCCTAGATCTCAACCCTTACTCACACGTGAAACTTAGCTTATCCTGATGCTTTAGCGCTCACAAAGTAGAGGAATCAGCAGATTCGTTTTTGAATTTCATACGGGGGTCAAAGCTGTGACTTAAAGATAACGAACGCTTTATTATCATTAAATTACCTTCCTCTTTTCCAAGTGAAAAATTCAAGGTGCAATGCGGCAACCAACACATCACTGCCCATTTCAAAGACGGACTATGAGGGAGTCAAAGTGCAGTCTTTAAAGAGAATATCATAGCAGTCGGAGTTTGTAGTCACGCAACAACGAACATGCGATTAAACCAGAATAGCGCAAAAAATTGAACATCGTGTTAATGCAACCCCTACCGACTACCACAAAACCACACTTCTGATTAAACCTCCTCACCGCCTTGCCAACACCAATCACAGATGCGGTTCTACCCAAACCTAACATGCCTGGATCTGTTGAGGCTGAGGCTTTGACGCCTTAACCATAAATGTTTTTTACTCTCTCAGCTTCGTTGCAGCAGACACGCGAATTCACCAGGCAGCTATGATGTTGAGATTGGTTTGTATTATGCTCCTCTCTTTTCAGGGCTACCAATCTATTACATGGTGAACTGCCATTTGTTAACCATTCACAACGTTTTGCTCGCTGAGACGCTTCCAACCTCACGACAGTTCTCTCCGTTTTGCTGCATGGGCGAGAGGATTGATGGGCTCTGAATCAATGAAGCACATTACTATTTATTTACGTGCACAAATACGCTTTTGAAAAGCTTGCGGACATCGTGCGGCTACTAACATCCCGTAAAATATAAGAGACGTTTTATGCATGAATTCAAAGCAGTAATTTTATGCTAAGATCATCGTGACAGTCAGAGTTAAACTCAATTTTGCACTGCATGCATTGCTTATAAGTGAGTAACTTCTGCTGCAGTAGGCTTAGTCTAAATTGCTTGCAGCACATGGAAGCCGGAAACGAGAGATAAATTCTTTGGAAATGGGGTAAACCTCACGGCGGCTTTTTATCGTATAATTTTGTTCGACCCTGTAAGCGTGCGACTGCTCACACATGAGTTATCTTACTTGACGTGTTCCAACGCTTCGCAAATTCGAGCACTGGTGCCAGGTTTAATTACAAGCACAAAATATTGCAGAATCATTTATCTCATTCAGCTTTGTTGTACGACATATTATGCCTTATTCAGACATTCCGCTTTCTGTTGTTTCATCCATCGGAATGACGACTGATGGCTTGATTCTTCTTCATCGGTAATCAGCACTGTCCTACGCACATCTAGCTTCATTAGAACCTTAACACGATTAAATGATGTCCCAACATTGCTACTGAGCTTCTCATTTGGATCGCATGCTGTACACAATTTCTCCTGACGCAGTCATCCGCACACAAGAAGTTGCGTTCACTGTACCACGCTGTTGCACACAAATACTAACCAGCTCCGTCGCTTGGTATATTGATAAAAGTTATAGGTGCTGGAAAGCAGCACTTTTGCCGGCCACTGCTAATAGACACACTGGCTCCTGTCTGTGCCACTGTCGAAGCAGCAGGTCTTTTGATGGCTGCTAACCACACGGCCCCAGAACGACTTAGTCATCCTCTCACTCCAAGATGCTTAACAATTGAATTCAACTTCACAAATGCCATGCCTACCCTTTGGTTTGGTGTAGAATATAGCAAACGAATCGGATAATCGGCTACAAAGTAGTAGGCATATGCGAGAACACCCTTCCAAAGTAAAATTATAGCCAATGTTTGTACGAAGGTCCTAGAATCTGCAAGCATCTTCCTTTGCATTACTGGCAACAACTAATCCATTTAAGTGTGGATGTGGTTCCTCAGTAAATGCTTTGGCCACGTACCAAAAATCACCATTTGATTCTAAAAATGATTCTGTTTAAAGTGACGCAAATTCCCCACACTTATGTTTAGAGTCTTCAAAATCTGACTTTCGAGGGTGTGGCTAGTCACAGAGGCCAGAGTGACCCTCTTATTTTCATGATTGGCTTGTACTTTGATGGAAGAGTCTGTGTAGGCTTTCAGATTTCCGAACCCTGGTCCTATAGAGTTGATAACTTCGACATATTTAGCCAGTTTGGTGGAGTTTGATCTGCTTTCTTAAATTTAAACATGCTAAAGCCTAGCATTATATATGGAGGATCATATCACCCCTCAGCACCCTTGCGTGCAAACCATTGAACGCTGCACGAAGAAGGACAAACTTCGACTTGATGATGGAACAGCATGAAACTCAGTCTTGATTGAGGTGTAATTTACCTGGTTCCGTCCCTCTAATGCCCCTGCAATTAAAAGTGCTAAAGCAGGTGTTAAATTTCCCTGCTGCGTTACTAATGATTCCTCTGGCTCTTTCCTTTTTGAAATTCCAGTGGTTTGCTTTCCTTTAAAATTTCAATTTAATTAAGACTCCTTCGTTTTTGCAACCAAGTCATCAATATTTCTTAACGACAATCTTTGGCTACGCATGGCAAAGCTCAATTTTGCAATCGAATTAACGAATACCCAGATAAAAGGATATGCAACCAGCAAAGCTCATAGCATTCGTAGGAGAATGAATGGAAATTGCATTTTAATGCAGCTGAAGGCCGTGGATCAAGAGCATCACAACTACATAACCGAAGCGAAGCAGGCTTTAATTTGGCACGAAATAAGTAAAAAACACATTTTGATAAATAAGCAGTAAAAAGTTGCCAACAAAGCATGCATCATGCTCAAGAGAATGGATTATGATTGCGCTGCAATGTTGGCCAGTGCCTTCACACTTTAACCCGTTTACGTGGAATCACATTTCTTAGACGCGAAATAAAGTCTCACTAACGTCTCACATCTGCAGTTGAGGAGTTATTCGCCTTCGCCAGGAATAAATGCTTGAAAGTTTGATTAACTACAATTTATCAAGTATTTAAGGAATTCGCCTAATGCATTAGATTGCCATTGATCAAGATAGAATCGACACAACCACCATTGTTTTGATGAAGACTGGTTCACAATCCTATAAAGTAATGCTTTTAATTAAGAGAAGAGTGGCTAAAAGCTACTGACAAATGTGAGACTCTAAAGACTCACTTTGATGATCAACACGCTCACTGTCAGCCGCGCATATTCTAATTCCCCAACCTATGGAAGTGTGTTGCATGAACTCATGCGTCGTGAAGACTTTGTTTCCGATTCGAGCCTTCAAAATAGTTTTGGGCTACTTCGCAACTGAAGGCACTTATGCATTATTTAGTTTCTCAATATCAGTTCTGCAACCAGTTTGGCACTGCACGTTTTGCTGTCGTGCTAAGATGATGCGCAACCTGATCCAGGACGGTTAATTTCTTTTGGAATTCCGATGAGAAAGCAGAAACATTTAGTGGGAAACACAAAATCTGCTAGCCAGCTCATTGCAGATTTCCGAGCCGTAGTTCTGTTGAGTTGGTGGCTTCAACATATTTAGCCAGTCTGGTGGAGATTGATTTGGTTTCCTAAACTTGAACATGGTAAAGCCTAGTAGTTACCTTTGGAGCGTCATCCTGTTCTTCAGCACCCTTGCGTGTAAACCTGCAGACTCTGTGAGGAGAAGGATAAACTTCAATTATCTTAGTATAATTTGACTGTAGACCGGTACAGAACTCAGTCTTCATCGAGGTGTAATTTACCCGGATCCGCCATTCTGATGCCTCTGTGATAAAAATTATTGAAGCGGGTGCCGAATTTCCTTGCCGCGTTACTTATAACCGCTAATATGCGTGAAAAATACTAGTGAAAAGAACTTTGAGGCAGAAAATTGAATATAAGGAAAATAATGATTAGTTGTTAGTCTCATACGAGGTAACACGGACAATTCTCGCTGCCACATTATCCACTGCTTAACTTGGGCAATGTAACCATGTGGTTTCACCAGGATAGAGTAGGAATGAGGTCTTACGCGTTTGCGTCATAGCAGGTGTCTGGGTAGACCCGTCATGTACTGTGAATTTTGAAGTCTGTATAGACTTGTCACCTATTGCAATTTTCGGGGCCTGTGTAGATTTGCTACTTGCTGTGATAGCGGAAGTCGTCGCGAATCCTGCAGTTCTAATAGACACTTCTTCCTCCAGTACACGAAACGGCAAGTCTCTTTATAATCATGCACACTAACTGATAATATGTAAAGCAGAGCAGCTCTACTGTCCTTAATTGGCTTCTTGGCAAAAGACAGCCGAATAAACCTGGGGATCCCATTTGGCAGCTTTAAACGGGTACTGCTGTAGGCTTATTTAAATGTTCTGGTCAGCTTTAAAAAAGATATCGCTACTAGATAAAAAGAGCACAAGCAGCCTACGTCCACCCAAACTTGATGCAGTTGTTCTTGCTTTCCTACTTTTTCTGCCAAGGCACCTATGTTTCTCCACATCTCCCTTACCAGTGCGGTAATTAACAAAGGCGAAAATAGTCTGTTCTGGTTGTAAACCTTCGAAGACATGGCTTTGAACTGGGGGAGATCCACCGTGTCCTGCCATGTGGAGTCAAGGTTCCGGGTCGTCGAGCTTGAGTGGTGAATCCCATCTCATGTACACCGTGTAAGGGTCAATTAACTCAAGTTCCACATTATGAGGAGCATCGAGGGCTGCATGGTTGAAATACACAGCAACTCAATGTTACTGGCACGTCTAATCTACCCACATGACATTCTCGCATTTAATAATTGAGGCTGGTTGGTAACTTAGGATCATTACACTTCAGCAAGACCCCAACATCACCAGTTTGGCTTTTTATGTTCTCGGTCAAATGTGTACGATAATTGCAATCCGTTAAAGTCTTAAAGGGCATTTGCCTTTATGCCTGTTTTACACATCTAAGGGTAAAGTAGAATTACTTAGACAAGGGCAACATAGACTTAACCTAATAGCCTAGGAGGAGACGGAAGCACCTCTGCTCGCGGCTTGACTGGAAATTAGTAACGCATGAAGTTTGACTTGACCCGCATCGTTCCAATCATGTGCTGGCATTGAGATATGTTCCACTTTGCATCTACATCTTCTATTTCAATGCTAACTGCTAATTGCAACTAAAATTTCGAAATAATATCTATGCTTAAGACGTCAACTGCAGCTATGCTTCGCGTGAAATCGAACGGTGTCAAACGATGATGCTTGCAGGACTTTTATGCAACAGCTGTCTCATTCTAAACATGAGACCTGCAAACAGACACACTAAGACACAAACTTGACTAGACAAACTTCTGCTTGTTGCAAAATAGGTGCACATTGGAAAGCGCTTTAAAGATGTTCAGAAAAGGCGCGAAGGGAGATGAGCATTAAATCAATTGTTAAGAAAATAAACGAGTAAGATCAGTCGTGTCAGGAATTCATGTCTGTCATTTGATGCGATGTGGTGTGACAAAATGTGCGTAAAAGAAGCTAAGTCATCTCCACTCAAATGCACTTTGTTCCGGTTTCTTCAAGGTCATCTGAAGGCCTATCAACGCCCAGCACGCATGCATGTTCATTCGCTTATTTCCGCCCACCTTGGCGTAAATGCAAGCGCACAATTTGCCACGCTGGGCATCATAGTTGTGCGGCTGCAAATGGAGTAATTGGAGCATTCGTATGAGAAAACCGACATTTTTCTTTGGCACAAATTTTGCGAATTTAGTGAACAGGACAAGCGCATCGATCTACGAATTACTGTGAGTAGACGGACACTAGTTACATGCTTCAACCTCTAGGCAAAAGAAGGGAAATGCGTCAAGGCACATCGACTGATCCTAGCAGCCAAGTTTCCGCTCTTCCTAAAGACAAGGCTTCGTGGAAAGAATGGAGTGGCATTCTGGTGGAAAGGTTTTTCAAAAGAGTACATTTGTTTGCTGTTCCTTTACTAATCCTCCCTTGCATTGGCGAAGCTATCGTCAACTACGCGTGCACAGGTAAAATTACAATTTCTACAGAAAACGCTACACAGCTGTGTTTGCTTGCGCACAGGCTTGGCTCCAGGACGGTCGTCTCCTGGTACGTGGAGTTTCAACTACGAGATAGAGGAAGCTGTCCCCATTGTATAATCTTGCTGGCTATAGGATCTCTCTGGACAACGTGGAAGAAGTGTGGTCCTTAGCCAATGCTACGCTGAATCGTGAATTACTAAAACTACGCATTCCTCTGTTGTCAGAACGCTTTAAAGACCTACGTTTGACAGGAGAAATACCAATGCAGACAAAATTTGAGCAATTCGAGATGCTATTGGAGGACATACAGCTGAAAGGCGCTAGTGAGGAAGAAGTTTCGAGCGATTTCCAAGTGGTTGGAGACTAGTTCCGATGAGCGCGACTTGGGGGAAAGGGGCAAAGGGTTCGCGAATCCGTTTTCGAAGGTTGATTTGACCAAGCTATCTCCACAATGTCTAAGCGAATTTTGGACATTTGTGAGGGATGCGCAGAATTGTTTCAAGCAGGTGAGCACAGCGCGTGTGCCAGGAATGAACAAACTTGGTAGAAAATTGCTTTATTAATGAAGGCACGTAGAAATGGGCGAGGAACGAAAAGCTTTGCGACAGACAAGCCAGACGTAATTGAAGAGTGGGAAGATGGGTGAATAAAAATGAAGCATGAAATGGAAGTATGGGTAAGGAATGGATGGATAGATGCATGTATGCATAATTGAGGGTTGAATACAGGGTGGATGGATTATTTATTTGGGTACACTGGGTACGCCTTTTACATCATCCTTTTACGATTGCCCAGGTCCTACCTTGCCAAATACCGGAATAAAGCCGGACAAGGGAGTGACCATGCAGAGGTTATGGCGTGTCTCCAACTCTCCACTGCCAACCAAGTACATGAACCACTTCCCTGAAGTGCTGACTAGTCGAGTCGATAGGCGATGCGATTTGTTAAGATCTAAAACTGCAGCATTGTCTTTATCATTGTCTTCCTTGCATTCTGTATTTCATACCTGCAAATTCTTTCCACTGTTTAGGGAGGTAATTTTGGTCATCAGCCGAGGTTTGCATTAGTCATTATATGCCTTGACATCTCATCCGCAGTTGCAACAGGACAAATCGCTCGTTCTTACATTTCCTTTCGGAGGAGGAACGACGTCACTTTACGGTAAATTAAACATAAGCTTTTATTCCCTTGCTTCCAGGTAGATTGTGCGTCGTTACATTAGCGGACAACAGCGGCAGCCTAATGTTTTTGAGTCATCGCAAGTGTTCCGTTTCCTATGAGCGCTTTTCTGCGAGCAAACGCCAACACCATGCTATTGCGTCGAGAAATGAATCTGTCTTCATTTTTGGGGGCTACTATGAAGATGTAGACCCTAATTTCGGAAGAGGTGTTGAACGAGTCGTTGCTGCATGCGAAAAATTGGACATCACTACTAGCGTGTATGTTTGATGTAGCCATGTCAGTCTTTCTAGACTGACACGACTCCCTGACATGCCGTCTTGGCGATGCAATTCCTCTGCGCTGAATATTCCGGACGTTGGAATCGTTGTTGTTGGTGGAGTATATGGGGAAACACATACATCTAAGAAGTCAGCTGAAGCTGAATTGCCAGTACAAGATCCAGCGGATGCGAACGATTGGCGATGGATTGAGCTCAAGCCGATGCTGCAAGCACGTCGAAGTCCGGAAATAGCCTACTTTAAGCGATACGTAGGGAAACTCACTCAAAGCAGTGAAATGAGGAGCATTTGAGTGTGACGAGTTCAAAGGATTTGAAACGCTACAAAGCCAAACAAAACTATTTAATCACTGTTCTATGAATCTTTGTCTTTATCTTTCAGCCAGATAACCTGGGTTATGCGTGACGTCTAGATCTGCACGTGAATTTTGAAGTGACGAAGAAATATTCAAGCTTGTCTAAAACATGGACCTCCAACGAAGCGGAGAAGTAAAAGCTTGTCTAGAGATGGCGGAGATGGAACAATAGAACACTTCCATTTGTTATAAGTAGGACGATGGGTTCGTGGCACTAGATGTAATCTCAACCTCACTACCTCTTTACAAAATTGAAGTGACTGCACACAGTTGAATTCTTACCTGTGTATACGTCAACATTATCCGTTTCGTCACAAACGGCTCGCACATTGGCAAAGTAACTTGAGTGAAACACACGTTGAATGCAACTCTCTGTGATAAGAGGGAGTGGGGTAAATTGGGAGAAAAATAGCCCTGAGCTGAATAGAATGGGTTTGTAGGAAGTGTCTGACCGGTTTGCTAAGAAAGATGAGCATAGAGGTGTGAGAGGGGAGGTTGGTAACATAGGTACGACATGGATGCCAAGTGCACAGAACATGCTATTGTGGGCCCACTATGCGTGGGTCACGAATATAGGAGCCCGTCTCATTTAGTCTTTGTAAACTACTGACTTGTAAACATCTAAGACTGTCTTAAAACTATTCCAGCCTCAAGGTTTAATTCCATCATCCCATTGTCGGCCTGAATAATTGAACATCTATTCGAAGCTTTTTGGCAGCCCAATCTCAATCCAGAGGCACACTTACTTGACCGTTTTATTCTACACATGTATGCAAGCGAAAACAAGAACTTCACCTGTTGCATCCGAGGTACTTTTGTGGGTCTGACTTGCCCCCATTTGCTTGCTTAGTGTAAAAACGGGTAGAAATGTCCGAATTGCGAATGTAAAACTGATTTTCATTTTCGTCTGACCCAAATTGTGGCATCAGGTAGGAGGGAGCCGTAGGATTAACCTGAGATATAAAATGACTTGATTTGGTCAGCGATGCTGCAATTCAAGTCCACCTTAACATCAGCTCTATCATTTCTGATGAGGCTAGTAAGATTCCAGACCTACACCAGCAATGCACAGCACAGAGTATTGAAACCAAAAGATTCGCTCACCTAAGGAAACAACTAATTCACACCCTGCTATGCAGCTTCAAACGCAACTGAGACGTGGCATTGAGATTATGAGAGAAAAACAGCACAGTGCGTTGTTTTGGATCCTGCCACAAATTAGATGAGTAACCACACAGGCAGAAATATATAACGTGGATATGAGTTTCAATTGTAGTGAGTGAATAGATTTAAGAAGTCCAGTGAAGCTTCTAGGCTGTAAAATACTGCCGCAGTGGAATTGATGTCTGATATCTATCAACCACGATGCAGCAGCACAACATCTGCAAAGAAAATTGCTTATTTAACCAAGCTTTGGAAGGAGAACTTTGGGATGTTAAGAAGCAGCTCATTAAATGGCAAGGTTGCTCTCTTTTTATTGCAGCTAAATAGGCTCACCACCATATTCGTTGCCAACCACGCACATTATGATCTTCCAGCCTGTGGTAGGATGATAGCGTTAGCCCATGTGTCGTAAAGAGTTTGGTTTTGATTAGAGCCTTGGAAATGGCTTTAGGTAATTATGCCTTCTTATGTTTCTCAACATTGGCTGTATAGGCCAATTTGACATTGCGCTAATCGCTGCCATGCTGGAGCAATACGCAAACTGAGCTTTGATAATTAATGTCCTTCTGGATCCCTGAATAGAAGGCAGAAATGTGTAGTGAGAAACACAAGATCTGCTAGCCAGCTCAAAAGCGTCTTTAGTGGCGATATTTATGAACATGGATGGGACATGGAAGTGCGTGTAACTGCACTGCCCCTCTTAGGAACCCAATTTGTAAATCCATTATTTTACGTGGAAATCCTGTTGGCTGTGATTGCACTTAAGTAGTATCGTATTAAATTGTTTGCCATCACTGCATCAATCACATTCGCATGTATATTGCATATTCACTTCAAGTCGCACAGCTGACAAAGGCGTGTGTACATAGCCATACGGTCATCGCATTATTAAACTACCAGAGGTATGAGGATTTCCATTTTTCGACGGCAAAATAACATTGCGTTCTCCTGGTTGTGGGGCATAGCTATGGCCTCAACTATACCAACCGCTTCTGTGGAACCAAACTCTTCTTGTTCGGAAAGTCGAGTGGCTGCTGTCAAGTAGGTAGTGCAGCTTTAGGTTGTCAAATAACGTCCTTGGTGGTGCTATTGTTTCTTGCAAAGTGTTTTGTTTTTAATGGTATCTCAATTTGGAAGATCAAGTCAGTGACTCAATGTACATTTATGCTTACTGCCAGTTTTTCACCTTCCGCAGAAGAGCAATATGAGGGACTAAACGAATTACATAATAATAGAAAATTTTTCTTTAAGGACAACAAGAGAGCAGTAAGTACGCAACGAGTTATTCTCTAAAAATGAGGCGGGATTAATGGGCATTAAGATTGCATAGCTTTATACCACAGATGCGTACAGAAGAGAGCCATGGGATATCTCAGCTATGTTTCTCGATCAGCCACATAGGGATTCTCGATGGCAGCCCCATAAAGGGCGTAGTTTAGTCGGGCATCATTATTCTTGAGCATCTTCTAGTGTGAATACGTAAAACTATAAATAAAAAATCGCATGATTATGCTAAATGGCATGTGATGAATAAAAAATCCTGTGGTTACCTAAATCCTCGCTAGGAAACTAATCTCGTCTTCCGGGTAGATAATAAGTGCTTCGAGTAGCACTGTAGTGCCTTCAATTTCCTTGCTAGAACCTTCAAATGGGGCATCATGGGTTGCTGTTTGGCATTCTGATTTTTTCCTCTAAGCCTTCAGAATTACAAAAGGGCATTGTGCTCAGCCATGAAGCATCTCTTATTTGGCACGGCTACACTGTCTGATGCCTTACACCCCCCACTCTTCGCAACATGTCCTTGGCTCATTTCCTTCGAGTTTGGGTAAACAAACATCGTTGGTAACCTCCTAAAAGGTGGTCTTGTAAGTCAGTCACACTCATGAGCGTAAGTCCCTTCCATTTAAGGTGGCATAAGCTATTGCTTTACATCTGAAAATGTTCCGTGAGTTCGATGCATAAAGATGCTCATTCAGGACAGGCATGCAATACTAGGTAAAGTGAAGTGTTTTTGCCCTTACTATCGAAGAAGCCAATTAGTTTAGAAATGGTGGTTGTTTAAGGCTAACAGTCAATGTTAACAATCTGATTCTACTAATTTTCTGTTAAGAGAGTTCACCAACTAGCTATATACTGGACTATTTAGCCTATTCTGTCGAGTTTTGTGAGTAAATGCGCATTAATAACACCAATGAGATTGCTTCCAATGGCTGAAGCGAAAAATTGTACACTACAATTCGTAAGAAAATTTGAGGAATTCGTGTTACCGCGCATGCATGATTCTCATTCATCAGTGTTGAGTAAATAGAGGGATTATGTCTCCAGCAAGAAACATGTCCTCTGCGCCTCCACTGCATACCAATACTGAGTTTTGGGGTTCCAATCACGCAGCCTATTCAATCAGTGGCTGCAGGTAGCCCTAAGTAAGCTGTCACAAAGTAGGTTTGCTAATGTATGTTCCTCCTTCATTGTGCACATCGGTTCTGACTTGTCTGATTGGTCGACCGATGGACTCACTCACTCAGCGAACCTAGATTTACCCACGCATGTGTAGCCGTTGATGTGGGAAGAATTCAACCAATCCTAACATAACCACAAATGAAATGGCTCAAGATCTGATTTCGAATTTCGCTTATAAATTAAAAACGCAGAGCAACCTCAATGGTGACATCGCATTTTATTGATCGATGGAGTCTCACCCTCTCGGAAAGCACACTTGTGATTTGGCTGCCGCCATTATAGCAGGCAGTGTATCCCCTCTCTTCGTCAGAACATCACTGAGTCAGATAAGTTGTGCATTTATCCTTGCATCAAGCATTTGGCTCAGGCTTCTCTTCACCCGCACTTCTCAGGCATGTCCATTTTTAACGCAGTGTACCAGACTGCAAAACAATTTGCGGAGGAGTTGATGCATTGTTTAGCTTAAGTAAATTCATGCATGTGTAGGTAGCATTACAGGCACCTCTTCTTTACCACCACTCATCCAGTTTGGCAGGCCCCAGTAGATCACATGACGGGACACATTGAGCAGTATCAGGCTGCTCCTTCGTCTTCCCGATCGCCAGCGATTCCCATAACATGTGCACAGTCACACTCGCATCAACTGATCGTTGTTACCCTTGACATTGCTACCCGCAGTAGACGCGATGCAGGGCGTAAAGATGATGTAAAATGGTGCAGATCTTACATTTTCACAGTCCGTCTGAGCCAACTAACCATGTTTTAGGCTTACTTTGAAGCAGATAGCGTAATCATATGAGAATGTTCTACAATACAGCGAGCATTGTATCAGTTGTTTTAGAAGAATAAACAGCAGTAAACTTATTGGATAAATGGGCGTCCATTTTTACAAGGTAAACCAAGATTTTTTGACGTTGATTGTATTTTGAAACGCGGATATGACGTCCTGTGTTTGCCTATATTTTGCAAACTGGAATAGGTGAAAGTCGAGCTTTCTTGATCTCATCTTCACCTACACAATTTAGGATTCAATAACTGCGTGGGCTGTATCTTCTGATTTTGAAAGGACTGACAAATTTATAAGACTACGGAAAATTTCGTTCGCTGGCATGTTTCTAATTGTATATTGCACCGCTCAGCCCACTGCCTTTAGGATGTCGTTGGTTCGCACCATGTCGCCAAACTCCACTAATGTGTGTGCGAACAAAAAATGGGTGTAAAGACCCATATTAAATGGAAAAATTGAGATCCCTGTTTTGAATGACACATGCAAAGTGTGGTACCCTTCTTGGTCTTCTACCCACTGCGCTTCAGTTGTGAGGTTGCAGATGTTTATTCCCATCGAGGTAAGTAACCTGATCGTCAAATGTTATCCATGTGTTGTAGAAGTTGTTGCCGGAGTAAATGGTTTATGACGGGTTCCTCTTTTGGTGTGGAAACACTGTTTTATTTGACAGTTATTTTTCATAAAGCATGTCCATCTACGTAGCCAACATTCTTGCGCTTACATAGTGACCTCGGCGTCGTCATCACACACTAAATGACTTTCGTAGGCATAGTGCAGATGCGTATTTTCCAACCCAATTGAACAATCCGCATTGATTGGTAACTACGCAACCACCACTGCAACTTGACGTTGGTCACATGTGGTAGATCCGCAGTGTAGCTCTTCCTCCTTAATCATCAGATAATGAGGCCAATTTGATTAGGACACAGCCAGTGATGATTAATGGAGCTGCCAATCCAAGTCAGCATTCATGCGGTCCAACGTTCGCCTACATCAAGGAAACTTGGTAGCTCCCCTGCTGCTAGATCCACCCTCTCTACTAGCCTCTCACCTCAAGAGAGCATTTACACATAACGTGACTTATTCAGTCCCTCGTCTTTCGGGTACCGTTCTCCTTACCCCTGTTTTAAATGGTGACCATACATATCACCAAAAGTTGGTTTTATTGTCATTGGCGGATAGTCATAATCGCTCAATCACATGCCACCTGATATAATGAACTATGATTAGTTGAGCATGCCTATGAGCAGTGTGGACGAGGTGGTCTGATGGTGAGGAAGCCTTCAGAAATGGGGATACATCTTCGCCTCATTAGTTTTGGAGGTTGCATTGAATCTCAGGCATTGAGATCTCTTTGGGTATTTTTTGCCTTCTTTCACAAAGCACCAATTTGGCTGTGTTTGTCGCAATACTTTAATGTCAACCATTAGGCTGTGGTCATATTTGATGTTGAAGAAGTTAACGTTCTTATTTTACAGGTAGAGAGAATCAGGACTCGCAAGGAGCCAATCAGCACAGTACAGTACAGTACAGGTCATTTACCTCATTGTCATTAATTTGCCCATTCCAGCACACTTGGTGCTTCCATGTGTTTCCACGCTTTATTTTGCAATAATTATATCACAAAAGAGGTCTCATATCAGGCAAAATAAATTGACGCGAATTTTACAGTTTAGTTTAGAAGTTCTTTTGGGTTAGACAGGCTAAATTTGGTCAGAAATCTCATTTGATGTGGAACATGGATTAGGTAGCAACAAATGTTGTACAAGTTGCTAAATATATGTACTTGTTTAACTGGCCTTGAACGGACACGAACTCCATCAGTTCCTCCTCTTTAGTCCAAATATTTGTAATTGACATCGGCCCACTAACTGCACATGGCTACACCCTTCTAAGTATGCTTATCCTTAAACCATTAGCATTCACACTTGGGCGTTTGCAGAGCCACTCCCCGTCGAACGAGAGGAAGTGAACTGCAGATATGATGAGTTGGCTTGGAGTAAAAATACCTGTTCTAGTTTCTCTTTTTCTTCGTATTTCAACCAATTGTTTCGAGCTCTTCACTTTGATTGAGGGACATCATCCGCAGTACGTGGTTCACATTGATCCTGTTGCAGTCCTGGCACGCATGCACGACTGCAAATGGGAGAGTTTACAGCACAAACGCTTGAGGCGTTTCGCCTCTAGAAAGCTGCGTGATCCATCGGCTGTTCGACATGCAATCCAAGCATAATTTTGGAACTAATTTGACCGAATCCTCGTATATGGACACATTGCATGGTAAGTGGTGGGTTTCATGTCTGCATCAGAAATGATTTATTTTAGCACATCGTCCACACTGCGATGTCTTCTTCATTCAAATCAAATTTCGTCTACCTCTTTGTGGTGCAACCTGTGATGCTAACGCTCAATTTCACCGGCTCGTTTCGCTTTGCGTTTTGCCACGGTAATTTCCAAGCAGGAGAATATTGGTCTGACTACATTAATAGAATAAATCTAGGAGGTGGTGGCAATGGTGAACCAGTTCTAGTGTTGTGTGGTCTCCATCTTCAGCAATTTTTGTCTACACTTCCTACTGTGTCATTGTCGCTTTCAACACCGTTCAAGAAATAATATCCAATCTACACATGTTCGGACTCTCGACAGTGAAACACACTATTGAGTGTGGGTTGAGAAAAAGGAGTTGCAGATGAGGATGCAAATGATTTATTATATTACAACAGCTTAGGTAATTTCACTGTTTACTTCACAATGTATCTTGCTATTGAGCTTATTATCATGTTACTATTGTCGAATAGTTAGTTTGTAACATTTTGAAGGACATTCAGGCAAGAAGAACTCTTTAAAACATGGAGCACACATGGGCTCTGGTATAAAATTACGACTCGCTTTACGAACATTTATTTGGGCCTAGGATATTACGCGAACTGCAGTGGTCTCATTTTGCTACTGGCGACCAGAGCAGATCCAGCTAACAAAAGGTGATTGCGACAGGAACTAAATGACGGAAAGCTCTCATTAGCTTGGCAAAATTGCTCACTTTTGTTGTATATGGCTTAACGCACATCACATCAGAGTAGGCTCTGCCATATGCATTGACGAGTTGTTTTGCGTCCTAATCGCATTTCCTGGCCCTGTAGGTGCCACAGAGAAGTTGCGTCTCCTCCAGTCCTCCCCTTGCTGGCCAAAACACCGCACGTCATTCAACTCTAGGAACATGTGAGTACATCATGTCGCATCAATCCGCACTGCTTCAAAGTGTGCGGTCTGCTTTCCATTCACATAATTAGTTAATCTGACCACTGATCCAACTCGGAAATATGCATACTCATCAGATCATCATGTCCTTCACGGAAGACACCCTAGGGAAATCAAATGCTTTCCAGAAATCAGCGTGGCTCTCTTGGAAAGGGAACGCCATGCCTAGCAAAGAACTAATTACCGCACTCTTATTTTCTGACCTTCTTTGCGTAGCAGATGGTTGTGTTTGCAAGACTACACACTTTTAAAATATGAGAAGGGTCAAGCAGCAACCCATAGGAGTATGTGAAGAGAGGCATCAGCAACACACAAGGAGTAACTGCAAAGTAATCCTCGATGTCAACGCCACCAACAATGAAACCATTCGTGTCATATTTTGGCTGACGGATCGCAATTGGATCGCACTAGTAGCGCAGCAACGCAATAAGGTTCCATCACGTAAATATAGTGATTGCCTGATCGCGAGTAAAAGGAACAACTTCCATTTTGCTGTTCGTTAGCACAGCTCAAAAGCAACCTTTATAAAGTCTCTTCGCACTACTTGTCATTCTCTTTCGTTCATCATGTACTGGCGTTTGCGGATCGTTCACGGGTGGCAGAAGGGAGGAGGGATGTGCTGAATTGCAATCCAGTAGTTGGCACATAGCCTACACATCTGCCATTTGATGGTGGAGAATCCGTGCACGGAAGTTCCATTCATGAACTACTCAGCGAATAAGGCACGCATAAAACTCAGCACGAGGCCATGGCCACCCACTTTAAGCGAAATGAGCCGGTCGAACCACTAATGCGGCATTGTTGTAAATGCACTGCACAAGGTTAAGTGCTTCTCACTTCATCATTCCAAGAGAGAATTCGCATCAAATGGATGGAAAGGGACGAAAAAATGAGTAGACCTGTCTCAATGCTCCAAAAGTACTGGTAAGGCACTGAGGGTTACTCGTTGCCTAGATAAACAGATTTCAGGTTCAGCCAATCCCATGCCTGGGTAGATGTCGGCGCTTTATAAGGAAGAAAGAAAGGAAAATAGCGATTCCATTTACGGTAGGCGAAAGACTTGCAAACCCATTGGTCATGCCAATTAAGTTAAAATGTCTTACTCAACCACTCTGCTTGATCCAAAATGTAAGATGAAAACACACAGAAATGTATTTTCTGCGACCAACGTGAGTAATTAGAGACAGATCCTGCACGACTGAAAACAAGAAAATGCAAGAAAAAATACATGGAGATAGCATCTGCTCATGAAACAATATCGCTGTAGCTTCTGGGTGCATCGGGCAGATATATCGTTCCATTCTTTGATCTTAATTGGGTTTCGCTGTTTTTGTGCTCTCCATACCTGTACCGAGGAAATCCTCCGATATGGAAGAGTTGTTGCCAAAAGGGATTAAACCCTACAGCGGTTTTGAGACAGTGGTGTTTTTAGGCAAATTAATGAGGAATTTCACATTCTAAAGCCATCGTGGTTCATTCCTTGTTTTGCATTGTTTTGCGCAACGTTGAATTCATCGAGGTGGTGCCGTCGAAACTCCAGCTATCCTCTCATTTTGGGCGATTAGTTGCCACATTTATCCAAAAGGTTCTATCGGGAACAAGAGGCGGCTCCGATGTTTCAAGTGCACTGAACGAATGCGATCTTGTACGTCGAGGGTTTTAACACAGAGTGAAAGCACTTTCTGTGGAGGCGGAACTGAGAAGGTGGTTTGTCAATGAGGGTAGGTGAGGACATCCACCACATCAAGCAAACACAAGCCATCTTATTGGCAATGCCTCAATCATGCTACTGAAGAGAGTCATACTCATTTCCACTGCCGAAACATTGGTCAGGCTAGAATTCCTGCTTAAGTCGCAGCTATGTAAAGGACACCATATTCCCCACCCCAGTACAGACAAGAAGGCAATCTGGATGAAGTTCAAGCCTGTATTTATCCTGTTTAATCATTAATGAAATAAGCAAACCAGTTCACAAAGCCATGCGTCTCACGGGAGGTAGTAGCCATTATTTAGCAGATTCTTGCATCCGCCTCCAAATCACATTTTGACACACCCAATCGAATATGTCCATGCGCTTCATAATGTGGCTTCTACATTCCTGCACGTGCCATATTCGCCAGTTCATTGGCGCAGTCTTTAGAGGGGAGTGACGGACGAAGCCAAGTTTATCTGCATAGTCCAGGAAAAGGTTCATCCCACCCTCACTCCTCATCCTCACATCATCAATGATTACAATTCCAAACGTGTGTCTGGGCGACAAGGCCTTCAATATGCCCTGCAGTTCAATGAGAGTATTGGAGCCATGGCCCGTAAACTGTGAAAGCTCAAGTACGTAGAGAATGCAATTGTGCGCAGCGAATTGTGCTTTTCGGCTTCTTAGGCTTCTCTCCAATTTAGTTCTAACAATTTGGAATTTAGAGGACCCTGGGGGATAGTAGTATACATGTGCAGAACGACGGCAATCTAGCAGCCGAATGCGAAACGATGTAGGCTGCGTGAAATTAGCAACGTTTAGAGATATCTTGCGGTTCACATGCGATCGACGCATAGGGTAGAACACGTTCGCGCGCTTTGCCAAGATGGAAAGATAAAGTAGGCAGGTGACTCTTTCATACGCACCGAGAGGAGCTCAAATCGATACAAATTGATGATCAAACTGCATTTGATCAAAGTGCTGCTCAACGGCTTTGTAAAAGTCTGCGGTGCGCGGAATCAGCGCGCTTGAATGCAGTGTAGTGCAGACTCGTCTGTCGATCCACTTCCACTTATTGATGTATGAATACGGCTTTTCTAGAAAGAGAATCCACTGCCAGCTTGGAATTGCTATGCAAACATTGACTATGTCAGTAACACCGAGGTATTTGCAAAGCATTTCAACCAAATCCATGCGGAGGTCCGTAATCTTTTTACTGTGCGATTGCATCTGTAACACACGTTTATTGATTAGTAGGAGAGTATAACTTTAGGAACCATAATGCAAGTGAAACACTTAATACCTCTTTAGAGAAACGGCACGAAAGTAGAAGATGTCTAGCATCGAGCTATTGAATAAAAAGAGAGACTGGCATCTTCGAAAAGCCAGAGAGACTCAACTTACTTCTAACTCCATTTCACAATTTCTGAAGAGCACTTTTGGACTCGGGTAGTGTGAGTGATGCATGACCTGATGAGGGAGCACAAATCGTCTTCGCCGTTGAGGCACGAAATTCAATCAACCTTGGGATTTGCATTCAAATACAGTTCAAGGGCTGGCCACATTTACTCGCAGATGCGGAATCACGCCTCGTCTTGATGAGCGCATTTGAATTTCTGAAGTCGCTAAGCGAAAAGTTAGATCAGGGTACTATTAGCAGATCTAACTTTATTAACTCATCTTAAAGCATGTACGACATTGATAGTTAGTAAAGGAATGTGGCAATAGGGGGGATTTTGTATCTACTTTGTCTTGAACCGATGATCTGATGAACATATATGATTAGAAGAACTTCAACATACAAATCTTATTAAGACGATAAAATCCGCCAGTTATTACAGTATTAGAAGTGCATGCCGTTTGCTATTCAGCGACGAATTGTTTGATCACCTGGTTTTCACCTGCAAATTAGCGCATAGACACAGGCAATTGTTACGAAATCCACTTATCTTTTTAACTTTACCGAAATCCTATAGGATAAACGTGGTTCATTTTTCATTTATCTATGGATATACCTCGCGGCTAATCAAGTTCATATCTCTGCATCCATTTTCCAAACTGGGACAAACTTCATGCAAAGTCGTTTGGTAAGAGGGCTAAATGAATTCAGCTACGAGCAGCCCCAAAATCTCATTAAAGCGTAGTTAATTTGTCCCCGGAAATACCGTCAAACCCTGCCCATGGGCGCACAGGTGAGTCATTTTACCTCCAGAATAATATAAAGCTCTGTCCAGGTGAGCGGCTTACGTCATTTGCCCTATGTAATGAGTTCTAATCGTGCCCTTAAGTTCACTGTCACACGATTTCGCCTCCAGTGGGCTGGCTGTCTGCTAAGCCATGCAAGTTGTCCGACTTTCTTCTCCTAACCAAGTGTGTAAATTTTCTGCCCAAGCAATATGTCTCCTTTGCTGCTTCGAACGCTGCATTACTGCAAGTCTGGTATGCTTCACTCCATTTGCGCCACAGTTGTGATCGAGCCGAGCCCCGGATGAGCTTGCAGGAGATAATGTGGGCAACCTACAAGCATTTTGTTTAAAATCACCAACTAATATTAAAAGCAGATTGCTATTATTAATAGTGAAACGCCGTTAAGCCAAATGGATTTACTTTACCAAATAAAATCTATTTACCACCAATTAAATGCATTCCTTGATTAATTAATGACTTTACATATTCGAATTATAATGAGGGTGATCGTTTAATGCCTTATGATTGGTGATTTGGGAGAAGCAGAACAAACTTAGATATGGATCTCTAATTAAACTAAGCGAATGCTCTTTTCAGTGAGGCAGAGTGTTTTAAGTTATTTCAAATCCACATCGCGGTTTCTAACGAATGCTTCTAAAATCTCGCAGAGTTACTGGAGTAAACATGAGTAATGGCCTCCATATGGCATTTGTCATTTGGTAGCAAGAAATAATCAATTTTAGGCGCATTTTTAAATTTAGATTGAAGAGTGACCATACTTTTGCCCACAAATGTTAATGTGTTAGAAGGCGCACCCACAGGCGCTCCTCATAATATTGCTTGTGAATGAGGTTGAGCAGTGGTGGTGTCAGCTGGAGAGCGATTTGCGAAACAATCGCGTCCAAGTGGGCATGCACATGAGAGTCAGGGCAGACGATTCCACATCAATGGCTAATTTTCCGCTCCTAGGACAATCTCCAGTAGCGTGCTACATTTGTTCCTGATACAAGAAATAAACGCACAACGTCAGGAAAGTTAATCAGATGCATTCGGAATATCGATAGCGAAAGCTGAATGCGCTATTTTTGCTAACAACACATGCGACTTTGCGTACAATGCTGGAGAATCTGCTGCTGTGATCACTTCCGAATTCCCATTCCTCCAACCATCTCGAGGTGCTGATTTCCTAATTAAAATATCTCCAGCATGAAGTTTACCTACTAAGGCACTACCATATCCTTCTAAACATATTCATTCTAATACTGCTCGATATTTAGCCTCTGGTAGTTGCAGAGTCATTTCACTTTGAATGCGAGCAGGTGAAGTGTGAAGGCAGTGTTTTGGCTTGGTACAAAATGTCTCCCTCCTTCCACAATCTCAGTGATTCACTTACTTGCTTTAAACATTTCTCTCTGATTGAGGACTATCCTTTGCGGAACTTAGATCATGGAGATCCTGTTGCCTTAAGATTGCAAATTAAGGATCTTGTAATAAAAGCGTCAAGTCACTTATGCTGCCATCCAAGAATTGTGGTGCGGCCCAACTTGCCAACGTCCGCATACATGGCTAGAGTAGCTCCAACTCCCAGAAATTCTCAGCATGTTACGAAAATGGCAATTTTTGCGTTGTTGCCCAGAGTGGTTAAATTTAGCCCTCTCCTCCACAGTAAGCGCTTTCCATTCCGATCATTTTTTGTTCAACACCTTGTAATACAATATTTGCCATTCCCGCCCATTTTACCAGGCAGGTCATTTGGCGTTTCATTTTGCCACAGCAAATTTTGAGCATCAGAGTGTCAGTCAGAGTTTAATTTAGTCGAAACGTCTCAGAAAGGGATGACAGCCAAGGACCGATTCCAGTGTCACTGAGCCATCATTCTTGCTTATTTTGTATGCATTTAGTGCTGTGCAATTGCAAGTTTTACTCAACATTCACGAATTTGATTCCAGTTACCGCTATATCATCTCCGTGAATTTGAATTGTAAAAAGAGATGGAAATCCATTGTACAATGTAAAAATGCATTAGTTGAGGCAGAAGGAGAAGAAAATTCATTTTGCTAATTAAGAAGGCATAAGTTTGGGTGAAAGGAGCGTGTAACTGATTTGAAAATTTGAAATTCATAAGTTGGAGCAGAATGAGAAGGAAGGTAGTTCCACCACCTCAAAAAAGCATTAGTTGGGGCGAAAGTTGAAGGATTTTAATTGCAAAGGGTTAAAATGCATTAGTTTGAGCAAAATGAGAAAAAGATTGATTATAAAATACAGAAAGCATGAGTTGGGGCGAAAGAAGCATGAAGTTTATAAAAGATCCAAACCCACACCCTATGCGGATTAAACGACTGACCGGATTATCAGATCTCTAACTAGGTCGGGTACCAACTTGACCGTTGGAGAGAAGAGGCATGTGGCCGCGCACCGGCTTGTTCATCAAGAAGTAGTGGTGAGGCTTTTGACGACCAAATATTTTGCCGTTCACGGAAAGGTAGGCCATCGTGATCATTCAATAATCACACAAAGCAAACGCGTAGCATATCTTTTGCTTTAAACCCGGTAAAAACACGCGATCACGGCGTCCTGTCAATGCAGGATAAAACGCGACAACAAACTTTGACCATTATAGTGAAGTGCCTTCATTATATTGCGATTGTTACACAATGTTTACTAATTTACTTGCACTTTGTTATTGCCTGGTTTTATCTCTAAGTTCGTTTTGCTTGCTTTTCGTAATTTAAGGATTTTTGTTTTCCTTGTATCGTTTTGAAGCTTTGGGGCTGATCACTCGCACTCCCCACTCAACCTTCTGGTATAAGTGAGCTTTCTTCTACTCCTCTGGTGCATGCGTCGGAAACAAAAAATCAATGAGACTCAACCAAAATTTTCCCCTTTACCGCACATTTATCAGATACAAAGAGAATATTGCGAAAATTAAAAGCATCCGGGGCATTGAAAAGGGCCTGATAGGACGAGTTGTAATGCCGAAACATTACTCCTTCTAAAGTGCATGGAGAGAGGGAAGAAAAGGGCGAAGGATGGCCTATAATAAACAATAACTTGTTATCGTGCAGGACAATTTGTACGTTTGATCTTAACAAAATTCTAAAGCATTCAATCTTCTCTAAAGCAGAAATGAGATCTCATCTTCCGCCTTAACGATGTGACACTTGCATTTACCCAACAAATGTCGAGGCAGTATGACTAGAGGCTTGTGTTCATTGCTGACGATGAAGCCATCGCCAATTCCTAGGCAGATGACTGAAGGGAGCAGCTAGTAAATCTAATCCAAAAGCTTATTGAGATGCATTACACAGAAACGAGGATATTGCAATATGTATTCTAGGTCTGACTGCTCTGTGTCCCAGATTTGGTGCGCAAAGGCATGGTGAGAGGTGACTGTGTGTAGAATGTGTGGTTGCTGCATCGAACGATTTAAGAGAACCTTCTATGGTGCATTGATGCCAGTTCATGTCCGCATAAAAGATGTCTCAATAAAACTAGCGGCGAATTCGTCCCAAAGCATCACGAGCGAAAGCGTATCCGTAAGTATCTTAAATCCTAGTCACCTTCGCTGATTCTTGATTCAAATATTCCTTGCTTCTACTTACACTTTGACTTACTCTCTTTGTTGCTTTATTGTCCTCCATGAATGTAATGTTACCGGTGCTTTTTTTTAAATCGGTAGAAAGGAGCGGGCAAAACATCATAGGAGATTATTTCATAGGTCCACTGGCTTTAAGATCATTGATTCGGTGTAAGTGACTTTGCATCATTTAATCATCCCTTTGTCTCCCATTCTTTTGTAGATGTCAACAGCTCTGAGGAGGAGAAGCGCACCCTGAGCAAACACAATGCATATTACAGCGTCTCTCCTATAAACCAAGAAGTACTGACAGAGAATGTCTTAATTACGTCATTTGATTCGTTCCAAGGAACTAAAGCCAGGGAGGAAGGGAGAAGAACCGAATCTTTTACTTTGGCAGCGGCGTCTTCACATGCTTCTCCTAAGTAGGGGACGCAGCAGAAAAAGAAGACGCCTGTCACAGAGTTGCTTCACTACCGGGAGCAATGAGCAAAGACGAGAAGAGCACGCATCGGTGTCGGAATCCGAAGGACATTAGATAAGCGTTCAATTCAAGTGCGGAGTCAGTCCACTTACATAGTTTCGAAGAGCTTCGTGGTGCAGATGTAAACGCCCTTAGTGAGCTGGCTCAGCAGACTATGATGTTCTGCCAGGTGTGCTTTAAGGCCCTTGTTTGCCCGTTCCGGGGAGCGTCTTTTTGTTTCCTTTTGCTCTAGTTGGTCAATCTATTTACAAAAGCAGGTTGACCAACAATCTATGACTTACGGCAAAAGAAACGAAGCATAAATCAGGCTCATAAGCATGAAACTCAAATTAGTTGAGCAATTAGAGAAAGAAATGTTAAATAACTGTGCATATAGCTGTGCTACTGCTGCGACATTGGTGATTGTGGGATAGGGAGGGCGCCGCACTCACCATTGTCAAGAGGTGGACATCACTTATGTGTCAATAGTATATCAGTTCTTTTTGTGGACGTGATAACTTGGTTAGAGTATAGCGAGATCCAAAACAGTGCAACTCCACGCCTCTGTCACGAATTCTGCCAACAACTAACAACTGACAAGCTCATTCGAATGGTGCATTTTCTCTTGATAGCTACCTCAATCTCGACGACGAGTGAACGCTGGAGTGAGGCTGCAGCCGATAGATTAGCAACTAAGCAATATCAAACCCACGTTTTGGCTGCTAAGTCAATAATTACCTCGGCTACGTAACAATTGTACTTAGAATGTAGTTATTTCCCTGGCGTTATCAATGGAGTGAGGTAGGATTTTAGAAAAACAACAAAAGGTAAAACACGTACACATCTAAATAACTGGTCGTTTTCGATTATGCGTCGAAATAGCCTGTAGTCTGCTCAATTTCTATTCAGTTAGTTGGATGATTTTGGATGAATTTGAGCAAAGAAGCTCTAAAGACCTATTCCTTGCAAGGCATACAGGGTTTGATGCGATAATTCTACTGATAGAACCTGGCTGGTTCAAAACGAATTAATTTCGTATGCTTAAATTTTTGCGCATTCTGCTGCGCAGCTTTTAAACTCCTTGAGTTCTTTTACAAGTTCAGAATGGCAGCTTATTTTCCACTTATTTCGTTCCGCAGACTACAAAATCTCGAGGTTGAATAAGCGTGGAATCGCATCTGAAATGTCCGTTATAACGCGCGTGATGTGACTAAATTGTGTATAAATTTGTCCAAAGCGGTAGGTTTGCAATGCCATCGAAACAGTTATCCACATTCTTACAATTAAGTTTATTAAAATATTGTTAGCATGTCAAAAGTCACATTGCTACTCGGGATTATTTCTTATATTATTTCACTTTTATAGAACTGTTAAACTGCTAGCATTTAGTGGAAGAAAGTCTTGTGATTTTTGAGCAGCAACTACCAATTAGTTTAGAGGCCTTTATTGCGAGTCGTAGCGGGATTTTCCTGTTCCTCCTCCCCTCCCTTTCCACCTTGCTCGAATAAGGCCGAGCTTTTGTAGGCATAGTTTTATCAAAGGGGAAACAGGTAGGTGGGGACGTCCAATCCACGGGGTTTGAGTCTCTGGTTC
>CM010314.1:237693-263523 GCA_001923025.3 Taenia multiceps
CCATTTTTGCGCTTCCTCAGGTGAATTACTGTGATGCTCCCACAGAACTCTTCAACCTCCTCTTCCACAAAGGTGTAGGTACACTGAGCGCCAACTTCTACATCAGTTGGGCAGAGCACATCCAGCATCTACCCGAGAGGGCCTCCACCCAACCCTTGAAAAAGTGGGCCCATCTCGCCACCATCTTTGCGCGTGGTTTGCGTGCCGGCGCTCAGCCCATCGTTCTGCTTGAAGACCGTGCTGAGTAAGCTGCGTCTACTTATATTCCACTTCAGTAGGCAGGCTATGCGACCTGTTTTCTGTCACTGTGGTAGAACTCCATTTGTTAATATTTTTAGTACGTGCTGCCTATAATTTGATAGTAGTCAATTTTGCTTGTATTTTGTGAATGGTCACTTACCCGCTTTTTGAGAAAACAGAAGAAGATTCATGGGATCCCCACGAAAAGTGGTTGAAAATGGAGGAATTCCCGCTTTTCAGTTAAAGCTCATCGCAGTTCTAGTCGGCTAAGGGCAATTTTACAAGGTCCCTTTTGCCAAGTTAGCATGCATTACAGGACCATTTATCAATGTTAATCAGGACTTGTAAACAATTTCAGAACAACAGTCAGTCTTGCACAGATAGCTGATTAATAATTGTGACTGTTTGAAATGCCCCGTGCTCATCCTGTTCATTTGCGGAAGAGCTACTATGTATTTTGCAATCCTTACACGCAACGACTGGGCAATTTGGTCACTTTAAAAATTGACGTTTCGCCAGATAAGCATAACGTAAATTAAGTTTCTAGTTAGATTAGGCAGCGCGGCTTATTTGTGCTGAAGCTTTTGTGGCGTTAACACATGACCCTTGGCATAAAATCAACCTCGGTCAAGAGAAAAAGCAAACAATGTGGCAAGAGCAGCAGATGCGTTGTTAGTTGCAAGTTGTCTTCGTGTTTTGAGTTGGCGTAAATCTAAGACAGTAACAGGAAATAAAAACAACGGCTATTGGAGAATGCCACTGTGTGGCTGTTATTTTCTTTAAGCTCTCATGCTTTCCAATAAGGTGAGTAAATGTGAGCAGTTATTTGATGTTGTTATTTCCGTGTCATCCTAGAGGGTCGATCATAAAGTGTGGTCTTACGACGGTGCGAATTAGTAATAATCCGTCTGGGTGTTTAAATCTTGAAATAGCGCTCTTCTGCCTCTAGTCCTCCTTAGTGTTTGTTCGAGCACGGCCAGTGTAGAGCTCCTCGGTTATTTTTTTCGTAGCTACAGTCGGGAGAAGTGAGGTAAAGAAACTAAGACCAATCCGTCTAAATGGAAGTATTTGTGTCAGTTTAAGTATGTGTTAAAAGTTGCTGCGACTTTGAAGATAAGACATCGCAAAGGAAGGCTACTATGTAGGATGACTTTATTGCAAATAAATATACTTAAAGGTGTTTTATTGGTCAAGTTGTATTGTTCTGTCCCCTTGACTGCACTTTTGCATTGGTAAATTTCTCACTGGTAGTCTTTAGCATGGCGTTTCGTTTCAACCTAAAACTAACACTCAACCGTTGGATGGTGCGGGACGTCTTACGAGTAAAGTGTGGTGGGGTGACATTGTTTTGCCTACTCTTGTGTGCGCACCAGACTAATCAGTGAGTGGGGGCATGCGACAAAAGTCAGACCACCTTTGTGTGCTCCATGTCGTACTGTTTAGGGCAGGGCAGTCGGAGTTGGTTCAAAGTGTGGCTGAGTAAATTGTATTGTGTACTTTCTGTGCTCGCTTGTTATTACACGTGAAATGTGTAAGTCCAAAAAGTTTAAGAGTTTGAAAACTCTCGTACTGATGTGGCCGGTACGGAGCACTCCACCGTGAATATTTATTGCTGGGGCTGTTTCCCGAAGAATAACAAGGGAAAATCTTAGGAGGTTTTGAAAAAGTGAGTAAGTGATTATTGTCTTGGAATGTATGAAAGCCATGCACCCAGTGAATGCGCATCATGTGGGTTTCAAGCAATAAGACGGTTGGTGTGACGTCAAAGCTACTTTTCAAAGGGGAATAAATGTGTTGTGAAGGTTTTTCGTTTTTAAATTACCATAAATATATTTGCGTAAATGCTCTCCCCGGCAATTTCGCGGTGCGTTTTTAAAATCTTGGCAATTTGTGCTATTGCTTGCTGGAAGAAAGGCAGCCTTGTTGAAGCTGATTGATTGGCATTTCTAATAGTCTTGAGTTATAAGGTTTCCACATCATGTCTGCCAAATAGGCGGCGGATTGGGTTTGTGACACAGGTAGGACAGGCCCTCTACTTTTCAGCCTGGCTTTACCCTTCCTTTTAGCACTACTAGGGATTTATTGCCAAGAAATCGTTTATCTCAGGTATTCTCATTCTGACACCATAGCATCATTTCATGCTAATTCTCTCCTCTAAGCAGTTACTTACGAAAGTTTGTGCCAAGTAAAACCTTCGCCTTGCTTCCTTGTCACTCCTCGTAGAGACACTTGTCAACCGATTGTCATCGCTTCCCTCACGATGGATGCCCATCTTCTGAGACGTTGCACAACTACTTGTTGCACTCAGACACTAATCTTCTTCCAAAGATCAGCTAAGGGTGCCACACTTCCGTTTCACCGTTGCCCATTGTAGAGGTAGGGCTATGTCTGAAGGCATTCGGAGGTAACAATGTAATGCAAGCCATAAATCTTGGAAACACGTAGGAGGATTGCTGAAAACATTAGACACCAATGAAACAGTTGTGTCTTCAACCTACCCACCACAGGAACCTCTTGGAATCGGTGCATTACATGGAGCGTTTGAGGGAGGAAAAACGCTATTTCGAGGACATGGGTGACGATCGACGACGCGCGCCCCGAGCAAGCAGTGGTGGCAGTGGTGAACGCAAAGTTCTGGCCTCCTTGCAGACCATCGAAGCAACCGATCCTGTGACCGGAGAATCATCAATCATTCCCTCAGTGCGCACTGCACATGTGCTGCATCGTGAGTTGTGGATGTGTTGCCTCAGTTCCATCCTCACATTCACCGCTCTTCTTCACCTCACCAACCCTAATGAGTGTCCGCTCATTTGGCTTTCAACTTAAGGCACTGCCACTGTTTTTATCCACCTACACTACCGTAACCACATGCTTAGCTGTCAACTGGTCTATCCATTTGACCAGATAGTGTGGGATGTCGTAGGTCGGACAGCAGAGCTACGTTGGTGTTGCTTTTAGTTGCACAGCAAAGGTGAATCATTGGTATTGCCTTGAAAGTGGGGATTTCATATGAGGAGATGACTTTCGTTTGGACGTGTTGGACGAGTAGAGGGGGAGTTGGGAGCTGATGCGAGAGTGGGTGATGGGTGGTGAGTGCAGGCACGATGTGGTGGTTAGAGGTGTTCTGTTCTGTTCTGTTCTGGCAGGTGGTCAGAGAGTATTGACCAGAGTTCACTCACATAAAGGAAGACGGTTATTTTCAAGGCGAGTTGTTGGAGGAGGGGAATGTGGTCGTTTTGAAGATGAACGCATCTTCCATTTTTGTTCGTATAACCCTCGGTTTTGACGAGGGGTGATTAATCGAAGTAGAGAGCGAAACGGGTTCTCTCGAATGAAGCTGAAGCAGGATGAAAATCGTTTCCGTCACACGTAGTTTTGCTTTTGCCCCATCTTTTCAGTCTTTCATGTGTTCGTTCCCACAATGGCGACACGTAGCAATGGGCACACGACCTTTGGCACTGGTCACTAGTCACGTATCCATCCTATACTTCAATAATAAAGCTACTTATCCATTGCGTGGCCTATCGAGTTGACGAGACCGACTGCAGTGCTGGGCTGGTGTTGGAATGGTGAGATGTGACCGGGATCCTTTACCTATCGTTACGAAGAACATGACTGACCACTTTTACCAAATGTTTCAAGGAAGGCTCACATGCATGAAGACAGGTTTACTACCGCGTAGAGGAGCATTTTTGGATGGTTGAATCAGAGGCTAAACCTTCAATTTCCAGTTCCATTACCGAAGTTACTTTCGTTCTTCTGGGTTTGTAGGTGAACAGCGAGGATTACCTTGCCTGGAGGGTAAATCAAACCTAATGCATCAATCGGGGAAGCCATCGACCGGACTTCAAATTTACCGCGATGCAAAAGGCCTGACCGACTTCCCTAACCTCCGGCCTGTTCACTCAGGTGCCAGTGACCTTGGCAAATCGCTCTCTCGACTAGCTGAACCCGTAGCCTCGTGGAATGTTGAAAATGTGGGGACACCGATTGCTAGGGTGAGGTGTGGTGAACTTTTGTGTTTGTTTTCCCCAAATTAATTGTTTGTTTATTGTGGAAGGTGATGGTACTGATTCCCGTAGGCTCGATCCTCCCGGCAGAACCTATGCTCATTGAAACAATCTTGGTCCCTCCTCAAGTATAATATCTTAGACGTAAAATATGAAGCTACTTGATGTGAAATTTTGAGGAAAAATGTCTACTTTGCCTATTTCTATCCAAATGTCACATGCGTTTTTGGTCAAGTACGATACGGAATTCACCGAGTTACACAAATCAGAACATCTAGATGGTAATAATGCTGTTCTGTTGTTCGTAACCGTATCCGCAGGATCGAGCATATCGCATTCAAAAGATCAAACAGCATTCTTTTGTAAACAAGAAATACCTTATTGGAAAAACGTAAAAAAATACAGTGTCTGAGACTTGAACTACCAAAGTTGGCCTATCATCACCAGATGTTTTAGGAGCCAGGTTTTTCACGAATCCAATATTAGTACTACATTTCATAGAGTTTACTGGAATAGTTTTCTTTTTCACTCATTTTGGGGATTCAGTATCGTAGACTAAATGATTTCACCGGGCGAGTGCATTTTAGGTGGTGGAACGGAGTGACCCAGGCTAAACGCATTCGTAAAGCGGCAGGCCATCTAGGCTATTTGCCCCATTTAAACAGCTGTCGATTAGGGAGGAGTTCAGATTTTGTTTGCGATTTGTTCAATCTATGCGGAAGAAATTTCTTCTCACTATGGTAAGCCTTTACCGATTCTTACGTCCATCCAGTGAGACGCTTTAATGGAACCCCTTTCACAAAGTTAACGACAGGTTCCTTTTTCCACTATTATTAGCCTCAAAGTCGTTCCGGTGGTAACTTCTGACACGTTTGGTATTTGGTTCTTTCTTTTTTGAAGACCATTCTCATTTAAAGGCTGGGGCTCAGGAACTCGACCACTGAATTACCTGATGTTTGTCGCTAAGTCGACGCAAGATCTTTCATATTTGCTACTGTGAGGATGGGAATGGATCAACGTCTTTGTTACACTTCAGTTGTACACATTCTCCTGAAACACCTTTTTTTCCTCATTCAGTTCGACCGGAGGACTGCTTTGTCGTCCACTTCAGTGCTGATGCCAACTTCGCAACCTCGGACGCTAACCATCTATAGAGATCCATCGGAGAAGGACATTGGGTAGGCGCTGCTCTAATCTCTAACCACAAATTTTAGTATGCTCAGTGCTGACTTTTTTGTCATATTGGCTTTTATGGTTCTCCTTATCACTTTGTAGAATTCGGCAATTTACAAAGTACTGGCGGCACTATTTTTAAGGCCAACTTTGCTTTAAGCTATGGCATACATTGGACAACTTGATAGTCCAGCAAGGCAAAAAAACTGAGTAAATCGAAGGCTGATGAGCGTCCGATCAGCAGTTGATGGGTTTAATAGGTCAAAAGGTGAAAAAATAAGCCGGTTAACAGCTTCAGTTAAGAAACATAAGTTTATGTTTACCTCTGTGCTAGACATTTCTACTGGTCTTCTTCTCCAAAGCCTTTGCTGCTTTTAACTGCGCATAAGGTGCGTACCAATGAGAGACAATTTTTAAGTTGAGTAATAAATTTGTTTTGCGAATTTGTTATTAACGCTGAGGTACAAAAGTACAAAACTCATTGCATTAGCCTGGACCTAAGGAATGCCTTTAGGCTGTTGGCTACACATTGACAAACTACTGGAAATAGAGCAATTGAAGCGTACATTTCTTATTTGAGTAAGCAAATGCAATCGGATGGTTGATGGCAACCCATTCATCAGTCACACCATATCATTGAACCCTCGAGAAGCCTCTTCAAAGTGCAGTAGGGCTGAAGGTCCATTAAAGTCCAGGCATACATCCAAATTTAATGTGATCATTTATGATGGACGGTGGCTTGAAAGTGGTTCCCTTTCAAAAGTGCTTAAGTTATAAAAACCTACGTACAGTCGTCCCCGTTGAACGTTTAATTTCAGGTGGAAAGGTTCCTATCAACGCACTTGATCAAACTATGACCTTCTAAACAGTAAGCACGATGATGATTGATGGGCTTTGCGGCCTAGTACATTTCTATAAGCAATAAAATCCATCGATGGTATTAGAGATTGCAATGTTTCATTGTAAACTCGCTAAATTCCGGATTGGGAAGTAATTTTAACCCCGAGGATGGGTCATAATGCAGCTCGAGAGGTCGTTGGTGCCACTGGCAACGCTTATTTGTCAATACTTACAACAAGTTTAATGAGAAAATTGGGAAAAATTTTACTTAAACACATCTCCAAATGGCTTGGTGCTCAGTGGTTTTGTGAAATATTATTGAAATTAACTCAGCTCGGATAACAATTTGCCAACAAGGCTGAATGCATGACTAGAAAGAAGTTGGTAAAACAGGTAATAAGCCTGTTACCGAGTAATTTCGCGACTTGAGTGCACACTGAATCCTCTTGGTGCAATAAGGGCAAAGTAAACAGGAAGCCTTTGCTCTCAAAGTCACCCTGCCCAAGCGGTGAATTCTTTTTATGCGCAAAAGATGGGTAGCATCGTAATCGAAGAAGTGCCTGTCTATTAACATGAAATTTAATCTCACACGTGACTGCGGTCCAAGGAAATACATTAACTGTACTATGCTTAATTGTTTCTTCCAGGTCTTCTCAATCATCTTCAAGGGCATGTCAGCCTTCGACTTCGACACGACCGCGTGGTCTGCGCTTGGTGACGAAGGAGGAGAAGCATAGTCAACAGCATGACAGTCTTCTTTACAGCTTTGAGTGTCTTAAGTCTGCTTTACTCGCTAAACAAATGTCAGGAGTGAAGGAAGCAGTGGAGGCGATGGAGGACAGTGAATTCAGCGTGGAGTTTTTCTGTGACGTTGATGTAGGCTGGTGTTGGGGCTTTAATGCATTTGGGAACTGGGTGAAGCTCTCTCTTCCCTCACTGATGATGCAAGCGTTAAGTTTAAGGATTAGGCGATCCCACACGCGATTAATCACAGGCCTATGGCAGCAAATTGGGCTTGCATCACAAGGTTAACAATAATCCAAGTTCTTGATCCCACACTGGTTCATTGAAGCGGTATGTGAGCAAAGCGGCAGACCCATGCTTTGTTTCTTCAAGTAGGATGAATTCCAGGGGTTGCTTTGCTTTTGAACAAACATCTCTAGAAGTTTGTAAACATGTTCTTGAGATTTTGGTGATTTTTTTGCCAAATTTTGGACATAACTTTCAAGAAACTCGGTTGACTATTCAAACCATCAGTTTTTGATACCACTTTTGAGTTGATTTTACCAGGCATGAAGCTTCACTGAAAGTTGTTCAAAAACGGTTTCTTCGACTAGTACTTGAAACAATTTGTTGGAAGATTGGGCTGGATCCGTTGATGGATTCAAGTTTCAATTTTTCAGCAAATTAGTTCTGTAGTTCTGTAAAAAACAACGTGATGAATGCTTCAGAATGTCGAAAGCAGCAATTAGACTTATTGGAAGTACGTAAAAAAGCTTTGACTTCAGTCGTATCAATTCCAGCATTTGCGATCTGTTCATGTGTCCCAAAATGACCGGTTAAAAGGACTTGTGATGGTGAATTCATTGGCAAATCAAGTTATTTGTCACTCCATTCATTTACTATAGTGAGTCCAAATAAGTCTGAAAAACCCATCATTACTACTCTCTCCTCGTACCTCTATTGGTTGCCACATCGAGAGTGATACACGCATGTGTATCGCTGGGTGAAACGTCATCCATCGTTTGTTTATTACCCATCGTGACATTGTTTATCCTAGAGGTCAAACTACATGCGTTTGAGCATGATTCACCTGAGCTGGAGTTGGATCCTTCTGTATTTCAAGCATGGAGGGAGAGAGAGCTCTCCTTAAGGCAGGGATTTCGAAATGTATTTGCCAAAAAATTGCCCTACCTAGGAGTTGAATTTACAAGTTATTTTCAATTTTCTGGGAGAATTCCTTTACTAGCACAGGAGTGCTTACACTGTAGCTCAGTACCTCTAGCTACTGACCCTTTCTATGCCAGTTTTATGCATACCCATTGTTACTTACACCTTAGGAAGATCTTTTCAAGTAGCTATTTACCACAATCCCGTTTTAAAGTGAAACACTTTGTTGGATAGGCATTATATTCGCACAATGAAGAGACATGCTTTGAGATGAATCGAGTGCTCAATGACGTGCATCCGTCACATGCAATTGAAGACGATTTTTCCCTGAATTTGGACGATCCGCACAGCAAGTCTTGGATAGACGAAATTGAAAGAATCATCTCGGGTGATTATTCGGAGGAAGAAGAGGTAGCACGGACACGACCGGCGAAAAGGCATGGTTAGTTTGGAATATCTTTCACTTTTTAATCTAACCCGAGTTTGTGTCGGACTGGGTCACAGGCGCATCAGAATGAGGATGGCTCTGATGAAGCCCGGCGTTATCGTCTGAAAGTCGCACAAAAAATTGCATACACAGACTCTTTAGGGTATTTTAAATGTCAAGACATAGAGCTGCACATATCGCCTTTCCTAGGAACTCAGCGAACTTGAGTTATTGCTTTGTCAAACGTGATCCAAACAGAAAAAAACGCAATCTAAGCCTATGAATGGCATCTAGGGATGTGGATAAAACAAACGATCGAAAACCACGAATGGTTGGTGTGAACCCGCACTCTACTCCAGGAAGTATGCCCAAAAGCTCATAAGGTGGACTCACGCGACACCTTATCCCAGATTTATAGTCCCTAAATCGATGATAATGGGCGTGATGCTTAATCTGATTTTCTTCTCTTTTAGATTGCTCAAATCTAATCAGAATGCTGGAAGATATCATCAACAAGGCCGAAAACAGCGATCATTCGAGAGAAGAGCAAATAATGTGACTTGGTAAAGATTAATCATAATTGTGGATAGTTTTTGTAAGTCACAACATGGCAAAGAGAAAGGGACAAAAAATTGCCCCCGAGCACAGCTCGGTTTTTTTTAGTCCTCACCACCGTTAAGGGTTTCCTTGTCAAATAGATACTCTCCCAGTCCGGGCCCGCATCGACGGAGGTTTGTCACATAGTCTGCCAACTGCTTAATAGCGTCTACTTGTTCTCCCAAGTATTCATCTACATGACCACAGAAAGAGGCAGTTTTTACATTTGTGAAATAAGGAAGGAAGGAGAGAGTTAAGAGCGGCAGAGAACCTTACTTTCCAAGAAATCAGAGAAATGGTTGTCGCTGTGTTTGACAGCGACATCACACAAAGCAAGGAGGGACTCATTGACCTCTCGCTCGATTTTGAGCGCCGTTTCCATGGCTTCCAGACCGGTTGCCCATTCACTTTTCTGGGGTTTGGCAATGTCTTGATAGACAATGCGGCCACCACGTTTACATTGATAACACATGAGCTACCGGGTGTGAGGAGTAAGAAGGTGGTTTACCTTTATCGCGTGTTCACGCTCCTCTTCCGAGGCCTTGGCAAAAAATTTCTTGAAGCCTGGAAGGGCGACGTCTTCCCGGTCAAAGTGTTGAGACATAGCTAGGTAGAGGTAGCTGGCGTAGAGCTCCATGTTAATTTGACGATTGATGCCAGCTTCGCATTCATCGTGGAAATTTTGACGGATCATATTCATTTTGATGATTAGGGTGAGGTAACGAAGGGAGTACGGCTAGTGAACCTGCCAAGCACTGACTGACGAGAAGGCAACCAGGTCATCTCCATTTTAAGTGGTTATTTCAGAGGATAAGGTCGCGTAATGCAATTCATACATTCAAACAAAGTTTGTGTGAGTTAGCAGTAAAAGTTTGCCACTTCAGGTTAGCACCGAGATGCTAATTGCCCATTTATACCAAATGACATTTCGGATGCGTAAGGGCTCAGAAAGTTATAATTGCGCAAAAGGTGACTTCAGGAAGGCAAGACAAATCTCAGTGTCGTCCTGTAACGTGCCTATATATTTGAGCCTTCCGCAACTACTTCGATTCAAGTGTCGCGAATGCAACCAGGCGCAAAATAATTTTTTAAAAAGGCAAGATAAATAAGGATATGCGTCTGATAAGTACGCGGTTTGAATTAATTTCGCCCGATTTTCGGTTAACGGTCTCACGTCTGTAACGTGTTGACTGTTTAACTCTCTATTTAGGCACGGATCCTCGGTTGACCACTTTGGCTTCGCCAGGTGGTTGGTCTCTAGACTCTACTAGTAAACTTAATTCCTTTTGTTCGCCAAATACACATATTCTGCCCGGACAGTTTATTCTCCTTTGTCTCATTGACAGACGCGAACGTGAAAGTTGATGGTCAAGTGACATGATCTTTCGTTAAGCTGTGTGCTGGATCACGCAAAGTCTGAGTCCTTGAGGGTTATGTGGTGGTACTTCGGTTTTTTATTTATCTATCCGTCCACTCAACGTTCTTCGTACTTTTTACTGTGTTGCGTCCCGAGACCCCTTTAAGATAAAAGAAGACATAGTACTGGGACAACCGGCTCAGTACAATATGGCCACCCAAGTGACCGAAACCGGCAGTTCGAACAAACAAAGTACTACAATGGGTTGTATAGTCCAGACCATGCAGTTTGTCCTCTAATGCCTTCTGCACATCAATAGTACATGCATACTCTCGCTTTGTGGATTCGCTTGTCTGCTTCGAATCTTTGAACAGCATCAATATTTCTGCTGTGCGGTATAGACTCTAGGCAATGATCTCAAACGCACAGTACTGTTGCAGGCTAGTAATACGAGCTTTCAATCATTGACCTTTTCTGAGTGACATTCCTCAAGGCTCGAAACAATACAGATGGCGGATTTGGAGTGGTTGCCTGCAACATAACTAAATTAATTCGCAGTGGCTGACCAAAGTTAACCCATAGAGTCAGATTTAATTATTACTGGCTATTGCTTTGTCGAAACCAAAAGCGTTATGTTATATTTCGTAAAAAAATCTCAATGAAAATGCATTTGTCCAAAGATAAAAGCAAACATACTCTATTCCCTTGTTCAAGTAATTTTTAAATAGAGCTTATGCTTTAACATCTTTGAAGCGCAAAAAAATCGTGCGTTTTTCAAGCCTCTTATTTTATCTAACCGCATTTGTGTTTGACTTAATCACATGTCTCGAATAAAGAGAGTGTTTATTTAAGCCTTGTATGAAATAACAGTGTGTCTTTCATAATCCTCCTCTAACGAAGTGCTGCTATTAAGACTAAAGATAATTACTGGTCCGCAAAGCGTTGAATAAAATGGACCTGACTGATGTTTTTGAGCGGTTGTTTACTGGAAAGCATTTCACTTCAGATGCAGAATTTGAACAGGCTTGTGAAGCCTTTAAAAAGGTACGCAGATGTCGTTTAAGCTATCAGCTTGTTTTAGGAAACGGGCTGTCGATTTGCACGAAGGCATGTTATTTATCGACAAACACCTCTTGAAGGCCTCCCAAACCTCCTTTTAAAGCAAGGACAGTTTACATGTTCCGTTTCCTATTGTGACGCATTCTTTGCAGTGGGCTCAAAAAAATCCGGCGTTTACGTCACTCGGTTTAACATGCATCATATCCATGGTCCCATGCCTGAAGAGAGTATGCAAATAAATTTCGTTGATTTTTTTAGCTTATAATGTTGTCTGCGACCTCACCGACGTCTTCCGTCAATTTTTCCAAGTAGATCGTTACCGAACCTATGATGAGTTTCACAATCTTCTTATCGCTTTTCAAAACGTTAGTTCCTTAAATAAAGTTTATGTATAGGTGTCTTGTGCATGGATGTATCGCTATGCCCGATTTTTTTTAGCATACTGGCTCTTCATATGTAAAGCGGCACACTGTTAGGTGGCCAGCGGATGCGATCGATCGACAACATCTGGTATATGCAAGGGCACACTTTGAGTGCGTGCGTTATGGTTGGTCGGAAAGCAATGCCACCTCTAGGCCCGTTGTCAGGTATGTTCGTTTTAATGATAGTTATGTCAAAATTTTCACTGTTCAAACAGTAAACGCATAGGTTGTAAAGCTTATGTGGTAATCCAAACCTACAAGGGGTGGGTTGAGATTTTCCATCTCAACATGCAACACAATCATGAGATTACTCAGGATGACGCTGGTCACCCTGCGCGTCAACCACGCCGACTTCAAACGAACAAGCAGGTAGCAACCACTACCAGCGGTGGAAGCGGAAGCGGCAGCAATTACACTTGTCTCAGTGCTCCAAGTAGGATACAAATATTTAACGCAAAAAAGAAAACTAATAAGAGCCACTTCAAGAATCTTCCATTTAAACAGGCAAAGATGTTGGGTCTCCCAACGAATGCATGTCTCAGAGTGTCCTCCGGCGACTACATGGGCGTAGAGTAAAAGGCGAGGAATGCTTGAAGACGGGAGACTTCATTGTGGAAGATGCAAATAGCGGCAGCCTAGTATTGGCAACACAGATAGCAGAAGATACGCAAACGATAACGGCGGAAGCGGCGAAAGTGGCACTGCTAGACTCGCATCTAGAGGCGGTACGAAACCTGGCGATTGTCGAGTATGGTATAGTCGGAGCGCAAGGCGTGTGCAGTGAAGCGGCCATTGCGATGTGCGCAGAATTAAAGCAGATGGAGGGAGCATGGCGTCGAAGCCTGGCGGAAACTGAGGAACAAAAAGAGGCGGCACCAATTTTACTAGAGTTCGCTGGCGCATCCGCAACAACATCAACCAGATCGTCAAATGTTGTACAACTCGATACGAATCTTGCGTAAATATAACTCCATTATCCGAAAATTGATGTACATTATTATTGCCCAAAAACTAAATAAAAAGTAAAATTGCTACATCATTTGCTACGCCAGGAACGAAGTGAGTGCTGCGAAGGCAGTGAGAAGACAGAGGTAGAGGCGGGTGTTGATGTGGTGGGGGAGGAGGGGGAGGTGGTCGGGTTTGGGCTGTGGTCAGTCTGGCAGGCGGAGGTGAGCGGTTCCCTGATGGTCTAGCGGTTAGGATTCCTGGTTTTCACCCAGGCGGCCCGGGTTCAACTCCCGGTCAGGGAGGCGCCTCTTTGCTTTAATAACTGCCCTGCCCTGCCCTGCCCTGCCCTGCACTCCGCAAACCACCAACACACCCACCAGGCTCAACTGCAAACTGTCGCGGGCGGGCGCGCGCCAGCCAGCTGGCTAGATGCCAGCTCGACTCGCTGTCTGTCTACCAACACCACATGGGAGGCGGCTGGGGCTTGCTTCATGGTTAATGGTGGTGGTGGGGCGGTGACACTGAAGAGGTGGAGTGGAAATGGCGCGCAGAGTTGTAGACGCGACGCCCGAACAGGGACTCGAACCCTGGACCCTCAGATTAAAAGTCTGATGCTCTACCGACTGAGCTATCCGGGCTCGCGCGGTCGCGCTCGCGATCGCAGGTCCTGCCACCCACCCAAACCCAACACCCACCGGTCACCTTCCCGCCCCTCAAGCTCACTTACTTCTCACCCAAGCGATGTGCTTACGCACCCACCCTCCTCTCCATCCACAGGAACGTCGCCATGCCCGTCTTCTGCCGTCGCCGTCGCCGACGCCGACGCCGACGCCGACGCCGCCACCGCCTCCCTCTCACTGCACTTGCCCGCCCACCCGTCCTGCGAGTCGAGCCTCCACGTGACTGCAACTGTCATTGCAGACTGAAGATGCATAGCATAGGCGTTGGCAGCTGGCTGGACAAGTGATAGTTAGGTGTGTGGAAGCACATTCGCCCTCGCTCCTCTAGCCATGGCGTCTACCCAGTCGAGTGGACTGTGCGTGGCGTTCGTGTGCACATATGCTTCTCCACGTGTGTGTGTGTGTGTGTGTGTGTGTGCGTGTATGGTGGTGAGGGAGATGGGGAGGAGGGTTGTGGTGAAGGATGTGGGTGAGGAAAGGAAAGGGGTTGGTGTGTATGGTGGGGTGGTGGTCTAGCGGTTAGGATTCCTGGCTCTCACCCAGGCGGCCCGGGTTCAACTCCCGGTCAGGGAGGGAGGTGGTGCTTCCATCTTCATCCTGGCACACGCGCATCCTCCATTCCTATTGGCGGCGCGTCTGCGGTTGTTGCATGGCCCGCCTGTCTGCCTGCCTGCCTGCCTGCCTGCCTGCCTGCCTGCCTGCCTGCCTGCTGGGCGGCTCGTTGTGGTGGTGGGCTTTGGCAGGAGTGCACTTGGCGTCTCCATGCAGGCTGCATATCTATCGGCATACTGAGAGTGGCAGGTGAGGCAGTTGTATGCCTAATAATTGGATAATCGAGGCGAGACGGGGCGAGGTGCAGTGAAGCCCGGTGGTGCGACAAAAGTGGTGGTCGACTAGCAGAGCGTGGTTTCGATCCACGGTCCTCTGGGTTATGGGCCCAGCACGCTTCCACTGCGCCACTCTGCTAACACCGACTTGCATTCCACTCCACAGCCTCCCCTTGCGCCAGCTAGCCCGTCAGCCCGTCAGCCAGCCTGCCTGCCTGCCTGCCTGCCTGCCTGCCTGCCTGCCTGCCTGCCTGGGTGCCACCAGTTTCATGAAATGCTGCAGACCTGAGTCGCTACAACTACATCGGCTCCACTCGTGTGTGTGTTGGGGCATCTACTGTGCGAGGGACGAAGTGAGTGCTGCGAAGGCAGTGAGAAGGCAGAGGTAGAGGCGGGTGTTGATGTGGTGGGGGAGGAGGGGGAGGTGGTCGGGTTTGGGCTGTGGTCAGTCTGGCAGGCGGAGGTGAGCGGTTCCCTGATGGTCTAGCGGTTAGGATTCCTGGTTTTCACCCAGGCGGCCCGGGTTCAACTCCCGGTCAGGGAGGCGCCTCTTTGCTTTAACAACTGCCCTGCCCTGCCCTGCCCTGCACTCCGCAAACCACCAACACACCCACCAGGCTCAACTGCAAACTGTCGCGGCGGGCGGGCGGGCGGGCGCGCGCCAGCCAGCTGGCTAGATGCCAGCTCGACTCGCTGTCTGTCTACCAACACCACATGGGAGGCGGCTGGGGCTTGCTTCATGGTTAATGGTGGTGGTGGGGCGGTGACACTGAAGAGGTGGAGTGAAATGGCGCGCAGAGTTGTAGACGCGACGCCCGAACAGGGACTCGAACCCTGGACCCTCAGATTAAAAGTCTGATGCTCTACCGACTGAGCTATCCGGGCTCGCGCGGTCGCGCTCGCGATCGCAGGTCCTGCCACCCACCCAAACCCAACACCCACCGGTCACCTTCCCGCCCCTCAAGCTCACTTACTTCTCACCCAAGCGATGTGCTTACGCACCCACCCTCCTCTCCATCCACAGGAACGTCGCCATGCCCGTCTTCTGCCGTCGCCGTCGCCGACGCCGACGCCGACGCCGACGCCGCCACCGCCTCCCTCTCACTGCACTTGCCCGCCCACCCGTCCTGCGAGTCGAGCCTCCACGTGACTGCAACTGTCATTGCAGACTGAAGATGCATAGCATAGGCGTTGGCAGCTGGCTGGACAAGTGATAGTTAGGTGTGTGGAAGCACATTCGCCCTCGCTCCTCTAGCCATGGCGTCTACCCAGTCGAGTGGACTGTGCGTGGCGTTCGTGTGCACATATGCTTCTCCACGTGTGTGTGTGTGTGTGTGTGCGTGTGTGTGTGCGTGTATGGTGGTGAGGAGATGGGGAGGAGGGTTGTGGTGAAGGATGTGGGTGAGGAAAGGAAAGGGGTTGGTGTGTGTGGTGGGGTGGTGTGGTGGAGGGAGGAGAAGGTGCATCTCCCTGATGGTCTAGCGGTTAGGATTCCTGGCTCTCACCCAGGCGGCCCGGGTTCAACTCCCGGTCAGGGAGGGAGGTGGTGCTTCCATCTTCATCCTGGCACACGCGCATCCTCCATTCCTATTGGCGGCGCGTCTGCGGTTGTTGCATGGCCCGCCTGTCTGCCTGCCTGCCTGCCTGCCTGCCTGCTGGGCGGCTCGTTGTGGTGGTGGGCTTTGGCAGGAGTGCACTTGGCGTCTCCATGCAGGCTGCATATCTATCGGCATACTGAGAGTGGCAGGTGAGGCAGTTGTATGCCTAATAATTGGATAATCGAGGCGAGACGGGGCGAGGTGCAGTGAAGCCCGGTGGTGCGACAAAGTGGTGGTCGACTAGCAGAGCGTGGTTTCGATCCACGGTCCTCTGGGTTATGGGCCCAGCACGCTTCCACTGCGCCACTCTGCTAACACCGACTTGCATTCCATCCACAGCCTCCCCTTGCGCCAGCTAGCCCGTCAGCCCGTCAGCCAGCCTGCCTGCCTGCCTGCCTGCCTGCCTGCCTGCCTGCCTGCCTGCCTGGGTGCCACCAGTTTCATGAAATGCTGCAGACCTGAGTCGCTACAACTACATCGGCTCCACTCGTGTGTGTGTTGGGGCATCTACTGTGCGAGGGACGAAGTGAGTGCTGCGAAGGCAGTGAGAAGGCAGAGGTAGAGGCGGGTGTTGATGTGGTGGGGGAGGAGGGGGAGGTGGTCGGGTTTGGGCTGTGGTCAGTCTGGCAGGCGGAGGTGAGCGGTTCCCTGATGGTCTAGCGGTTAGGATTCCTGGTTTTCACCCAGGCGGCCCGGGTTCAACTCCCGGTCAGGGAGGCGCTCTTTGCTTTAACAACTGCCCTGCCCTGCCCTGCCGCAAACCACCAACACACCCACCAGGCTCAACTGCAAACTGTCGCGGGCGGGCGGGCGGGCGGGGCGCGCCAGCCAGCTGGCTAGATGCCAGCTCGACTCGCTGTCTGTCTACCAACACCACATGGGAGGCGGCTGGGGCTTGCTTCATGGTTAATGGTGGTGGTGGGGCGGTGACACTGAAGAGGTGGAGTGAAAATGGCGCGCAGAGTTGTAGACGCGACGCCCGAACAGGGACTCGAACCCTGGACCCTCAGATTAAAAGTCTGATGCTCTACCGACTGAGCTATCCGGGCTCGCGCGGTCGCGCTCGCGATCGCAGGTCCTGCCACCCACCCAAACCCAACACCCACCGGTCACCTTCCCGCCCCTCAAGCTCACTTACTTCTCACCCAAGCGATGTGCTTACGCACCCACCCTCCTCTCCATCCACAGGAACGTCGCCATGCCCGTCTTCTGCCGCCGTCGCCGACGCCGACGCCGACGCCGACGCCGCCACCGCCTCCCTCTCACTGCACTTGCCCGCCCACCCGTCCTGCGAGTCGAGCCTCCACGTGACTGCAACTGTCATTGCAGACTGAAGATGCATAGCATAGGCGTTGGCAGCTGGCTGGACAAGTGATAGTTAGGTGTGTGGAAGCACATTCGCCCTCGCTCCTCTAGCCATGGCGTCTACCCAGTCGAGTGGACTGTGCGTGGCGTTCGTGTGCACATATGCTTCTCCACGTGTGTGTGTGTGTGTGTGTGTGTGTGTGCGTGTGTGTGTGCGTGTATGGTGGTGAGGGAGATGGGGAGGAGGGTTGTGGTGAAGGATGTGGGTGAGGAAAGGAAAGGGGTTGGTGTGTGTGGTGGGGTGGTGTGGTGGAGGGAGGAGAAGGTGCATCTCCCTGATGGTCTAGCGGTTAGGATTCCTGGCTCTCACCCAGGCGGCCCGGGTTCAACTCCCGGTCAGGGAGGGAGGTGGTGCTTCCATCTTCATCCTGGCACACGCGCATCCTCCATTCCTATTGGCGGCGCGTCTGCGGTTGTTGCATGGCCCGCCTGTCTGCCTGCCTGCCTGCCTGCCTGCTGGGCGGCTCGTTGTGGTGGTGGGCTTTGGCAGGAGTGCACTTGGCGTCTCCATGCAGGCTGCATATCTATCGGCATACTGAGAGTGGCAGGTGAGGCAGTTGTATGCCTAATAATTGGATAATCGAGGCGAGACGGGGCGAGGTGCAGTGAAGCCCGGTGGTGCGACAAGAGTGGTGGTCGACTAGCAGAGCGTGGTTTCGATCCACGGTCCTCTGGGTTATGGGCCCAGCACGCTTCCACTGCGCCACTCTGCTAACACCGACTTGCATTCCACTCCACAGCCTCCCCTTGCGCCAGCTAGCCCGTCAGCCCGTCAGCCAGCCTGCCTGCCTGCCTGCCTGCCTGCCTGCCTGCCTGCCTGGGTGCCACCAGTTTCATGAAATGCTGCAGACCTGAGTCGCTACAACTACATCGGCTCCACTCGTGTGTGTGTTGGGGCATCTACTGTGCGAGGGACGAAGTGAGTGCTGCGAAGGCAGTGAGAAGGCAGAGGTAGAGGCGGGTGTTGATGTGGTGGGGGAGGAGGGGGAGGTGGTCGGGTTTGGGCTGTGGTCAGTCTGGCAGGCGGAGGTGAGCGGTTCCCTGATGGTCTAGCGGTTAGGATTCCTGGTTTTCACCCAGGCGGCCCGGGTTCAACTCCCGGTCAGGGAGGCGCTCTTTGCTTTAACAACTGCCCTGCCCTGCCCTGCCCTGCCCTGCACTCCGCAAACCACCAACACACCCACCAGGCTCAACTGCAAACTGTCGCGGGCGGGCGGGCGGGGGCGCGCGCCAGCCAGCTGGCTAGATGCCAGCTCGACTCGCTGTCTGTCTACCAACACCACATGGGAGGCGGCTGGGGCTTGCTTCATGGTTAATGGTGGTGGTGGGGCGGTGACACTGAAGAGGTGGAGTGAAAATGGCGCGCAGAGTTGTAGACGCGACGCCCGAACAGGGACTCGAACCCTGGACCCTCAGATTAAAAGTCTGATGCTCTACCGACTGAGCTATCCGGGCTCGCGCGGTCGCGCTCGCGATCGCAGGTCCTGCCACCCACCCAAACCCAACACCCACCGGTCACCTTCCCGCCCTCAAGCTCACTTACTTCTCACCCAAGCGATGTGCTTACGCACCCACCCTCCTCTCCATCCACAGGAACGTCGCCATGCCCGTCTTCTGCCGTCGCCGTCGCCGACGCCGACGCCGACGCCGACGCCGCCACCGCCTCCCTCTCACTGCACTTGCCCGCCCACCCGTCCTGCGAGTCGAGCCTCCACGTGACTGCAACTGTCATTGCAGACTGAAGATGCATAGCATAGGCGTTGGCAGCTGGCTGGACAAGTGATAGTTAGGTGTGTGGAAGCACATTCGCCCTCGCTCCTCTAGCCATGGCGTCTACCCAGTCGAGTGGACTGTGCGTGGCGTTCGTGTGCACATATGCTTCTCCACGTGTGTGTGTGTGTGTGCGTGTGTGTGTGCGTGTATGGTGGTGAGGGAGATGGGGAGGAGGGTTGTGGTGAAGGATGTGGGTGAGGAAAGGAAAGGGGTTGGTGTGTGTGGTGGGGTGGTGTGGTGGAGGGAGGAGAAGGTGCATCTCCCTGATGGTCTAGCGGTTAGGATTCCTGGCTCTCACCCAGGCGGCCCGGGTTCAACTCCCGGTCAGGGAGGGAGGTGGTGCTTCCATCTTCATCCTGGCACACGCGCATCCTCCATTCCTATTGGCGGCGCGTCTGCGGTTGTTGCATGGCCCGCCTGTCTGCCTGCCTGCCTGCCTGCCTGCCTGCTGGGCGGCTCGTTGTGGTGGTGGGCTTTGGCAGGAGTGCACTTGGCGTCTCCATGCAGGCTGCATATCTATCGGCATACTGAGAGTGGCAGGTGAGGCAGTTGTATGCCTAATAATTGGATAATCGAGGCGAGACGGGGCGAGGTGCAGTGAAGCCCGGTGGTGCGACAAGAGTGGTGGTCGACTAGCAGAGCGTGGTTTCGATCCACGGTCCTCTGGGTTATGGGCCCAGCACGCTTCCACTGCGCCACTCTGCTAACACCGACTTGCATTCCACTCCACAGCCTCCCCTTGCGCCAGCTAGCCCGTCAGCCCGTCAGCCAGCCTGCCTGCCTGCCTGCCTGCCTGCCTGCCTGCCTGCCTGCCTGCCTGCCTGCCTGGGTGCCACCAGTTTCATGAAATGCTGCAGACCTGAGTCGCTACAACTACATCGGCTCCACTCGTGTGTGTGTTGGGGCATCTACTGTGCGAGGGACGAAGTGAGTGCTGCGAAGGCAGTGAGAAGGCAGAGGTAGAGGCGGGTGTTGATGTGGTGGGGGAGGAGGGGGAGGTGGTCGGGTTTGGGCTGTGGTCAGTCTGGCAGGCGGAGGTGAGCGGTTCCCTGATGGTCTAGCGGTTAGGATTCCTGGTTTTCACCCAGGCGGCCCGGGTTCAACTCCCGGTCAGGGAGGCGCCTCTTTGCTTTAACAACTGCCCTGCCCTGCCCTGCCCTGCCCTGCACTCCGCAAACCACCAACACACCACCAGGCTCAACTGCAAACTGTCGCGGGCGGCGGGCGGGCGGGCGCGCGCCAGCCAGCTGGCTAGATGCCAGCTCGACTCGCTGTCTGTCTACCAACACCACATGGGAGGCGGCTGGGGCTTGCTTCATGGTTAATGGTGGTGGTGGGGCGGTGACACTGAAGAGGTGGAGTGAAAATGGCGCGCAGAGTTGTAGACGCGACGCCCGAACAGGGACTCGAACCCTGGACCCTCAGATTAAAAGTCTGATGCTCTACCGACTGAGCTATCCGGGCTCGCGCGGTCGCGCTCGCGATCGCAGGTCCTGCCACCCACCCAAACCCAACACCCACCGGTCACCTTCCCGCCCCTCAAGCTCACTTACTTCTCACCCAAGCGATGTGCTTACGCACCCACCCTCCTCTCCATCCACAGGAACGTCGCCATGCCCGTCTTCTGCCGTCGCCGTCGCCGACGCCGACGCCGACGCCGCCACCGCCTCCCTCTCACTGCACTTGCCCGCCCACCCGTCCTGCGAGTCGAGCCTCCACGTGACTGCAACTGTCATTGCAGACTGAAGATGCATAGCATAGGCGTTGGCAGCTGGCTGGACAAGTGATAGTTAGGTGTGTGGAAGCACATTCGCCCTCGCTCCTCTAGCCATGGCGTCTACCCAGTCGAGTGGACTGTGCGTGGCGTTCGTGTGCACATATGCTTCTCACGTGTGTGTGTGTGTGTGTGTGTGTGTGTGCGTGTGCGTGTATGGTGGTGAGGAGATGGGGAGGAGGGTTGTGGTGAAGGATGTGGGTGAGGAAAGGAAAGGGGTTGGTGTGTGTGGTGGGGGGTGGGTGGTCTAGCGTTAGGATTCCTGGCTCTCACCAGGCGGCCCGGGTTCAACTCCCGGTCAGGGAGGGAGGTGGTGCTTCCATCTTCATCCTGGCACACGCGCATCCTCCATTCCTATTGGCGCGCGTCTGCGGTTGTTGCATGGCCCGCCTGTCTGCCTGCCTGCCTGCCTGCTGCTGCCTGCCTGCTGGGGCTCGTTGTGGTGGTGGGCTTTGGCAGGAGTGCACTTGGCGTCTCCATGCAGGCTGCATATCTATCGGCATACTGAGAGTGGCAGGTGAGGCAGTTGTATGCCTAATAATTGGATAATCGAGGCGAGACGGGGCGAGGTGCAGTGAAGCCCGGTGGTGCGACAAAAGTGGTGGTCGACTAGCAGAGCGTGGTTTCGATCCACGGTCCTCTGGGTTATGGGCCCAGCACGCTTCCACTGCGCCACTCTGCTAACACCGACTTGCATTCCAATCCACAGCCTCCCCTTGCGCCAGCTAGCCCGTCAGCCCGTCAGCCAGCCTGCCTGCCTGCCTGCCTGCTGCCTGCCTGCCTGCCTGCTGCCTGCCTGCCTGGGTGCCACCAGTTTCATGAAATGCTGCAGACCTGAGTCGCTACAACTACATCGGCTCCACTCGTGTGTGTGTTGGGGCATCTACTGTGCGAGGGACGAAGTGAGTGCTGCGAAGGCAGTGAGAAGGCAGAGGTAGAGGCGGGTGTTGATGTGGGGGGGAGGAGGGGGAGGTGGTCGGGTTTGGGCTGTGGTCAGTCTGGCAGGCGGAGGTGAGCGGTTCCCTGATGGTCTAGCGGTTAGGATTCCTGGTTTTCACCCAGGCGGCCCGGGTTCAACTCCGGTCAGGGAGGCGCCTCTTTGCTTTAACAACTGCCCTGCCTGCCTGCCCTGCCCTGCACTCCGCAAACCACCACACAGGGCTCAACTGCAAACTGTCGCGGGCGGGCGGGCGGCGGGCGCCAGCCAGCTGGCTAGATGCCAGCTCGACTCGCTGTCTGTCTACCAACACCACATGGGAGGCGGCTGGGGCTTGCTTCATGGTTAATGGTGGTGGTGGGGCGGTGACACTGAAGAGGTGGAGTGAAATGGCGCGCAGAGTTGTAGACGCGACGCCCGAACAGGGACTCGAACCCTGGACCTCAGATTAAAAGTCTGATGCTCTACCGACTGAGCTATCCGGGCTCGCGCGGTCGCGCTCGCGATCGCAGGTCCTGCACCCACCCAAACCCAACACCACCGGTCACCTTCCCGCCCCTCAAGCTCACTTACTTCTCACCAAGCGATGTGCTTACGCACCACCCTCCTCTCCATCCACAGGAACGTCGCCATGCCCGTCTTCTGCCGTGCGTCGCGACGCGACCGAGCGACGCGCACGCCTCCCTCACTGCACTTGCCGCCACCCGTCCTGCGAGTCGAGCCTCCACGTGACTGCAACTGTCATTGCAGACTGAAGATGCATAGCATAGGCGTTGGCAGCTGGCTGGACAAGTGATAGTTAGGTGTGTGGAAGCACATTCGCCCTCGCTCCTCTAGCCATGGCGTCTACCAGTCGAGTGGACTGTGCGTGGCGTTCGTGTGCACATATGCTTCTCCACGTGTGTGTGTGTGTGTGTGTGTGTGTGCGTGTGTGTGTGCGTGTATGGTGGTGAGGAGATGGGGAGGAGGGTTGTGGTGAAGGATGTGGGTGAGGAAAGGAAAGGGGTTGGTGTGTGTGGTGGGGTGGTGTGGTGGAGGGAGGAGAAGGTGCATCTCCCTGATGGTCTAGCGGTTAGGATTCCTGGCTCTCACCCAGGCGGCCCGGGTTCAACTCCCGGTCAGGGAGGGAGGTGGTGCTTCCATCTTCATCCTGGCACACGCGCATCCTCCATTCCTATTGGCGGCGCGTCTGCGGTTGTTGCATGGCCCGCCTGTCTGCCTGCCTGCCTGCTGCCTGCCTGCCTGCCTGCTGGGCGGCTCGTTGTGGTGGTGGGCTTTGGCAGGAGTGCACTTGGCGTCTCCATGCAGGCTGCATATCTATCGGCATACTGAGAGTGGCAGGTGAGGCAGTTGTATGCCTAATAATTGGATAATCGAGGCGAGACGGGGCGAGGTGCAGTGAAGCCGGTGGTGCGACAAAAGTGGTGGTCGACTAGCAGAGCGTGGTTTCGATCCACGGTCCTCTGGGTTATGGGCCCAGCACGCTTCCACTGCGCCACTCTGCTAACACCGACTTGCATTCCAATCCACAGCCCCTTGCGCCAGCTAGCCCGTCAGCCCGTCAGCCAGCCTGCTGCCTGCTGCCTGCTGCCTGCCTGCCTGGGTGCACAGTTTCATGAAATGCTGCAGACCTGAGTCGCTACAACTACATCGGCTCCACTCGTGTGTGTGTTGGGGCATCTACTGTGCGAGGGACGAAGTGAGTGCTGCGAAGGCAGTGAGAAGGCAGAGGTAGAGGCGGGTGTTGATGTGGGGGGGAGGAGGGGGAGGTGGTCGGGTTTGGGCTGTGGTCAGTCTGGCAGGCGGAGGTGAGCGGTTCCTGATGGTCTAGCGGTTAGGATTCCTGGTTTTCACCCAGGCGGCCGGGTTCAACTCCCGGTCAGGGAGGCGCTCTTTGCTTTAACAACTGCCCTGCCCTGCAGCCTGCAAACCACCAACACACCCCAGGCTCAACTGCAAACTGTCGCGGGCGGCGGGCGGGCGGGCGCGCGCCAGCCAGCTGGCTAGATGCCAGCTCGACTCGCTGTCTGTCTACCAACACCACATGGGAGGCGGCTGGGGCTTGCTTCATGGTTAATGGTGGTGGTGGGGCGGTGACACTGAAGAGGTGGAGTGAAAATGGCGCGCAGAGTTGTAGACGCGACGCCCGAACAGGGACTCGAACCCTGGACCTCAGATTAAAAGTCTGATGCTCTACGACTGAGCTATCCGGGCTCGCGCGGGTCGCGCTCGCGATCGCAGGTCTGCCACCCACCCAAACCCAACACCGGTCACCTTCCGCCTCAAGCTCACTTACTTCTCACCCAAGCGATGTGCTTACGCACCCACCTCCTCTCCATCACAGGAACGTCGCCATGCCGTCTTCTGCCGTCGCCGTCGCCGACGCCGACGCCGACGCCGCCACCGCCTCCTCTCACTGCATTGCCCGCCCACCCGTCCTGCGAGTCGAGCCTCCACGTGACTGCAACTGTCATTGCAGACTGAAGATGCATAGCATAGGCGTTGGCAGCTGGCTGGACAAGTGATAGTTAGGTGTGTGGAAGCACATTCGCCCTCGCTCCTCTAGCCATGGCGTCTACCCAGTCGAGTGGACTGTGCGTGGCGTTCGTGTGCACATATGCTTCTCCACGTGTGTGTGTGTGTGTGTGTGTGTGCGTGTGTGTGTGCGTGTATGGTGGTGAGGAGATGGGGAGGAGGGTTGTGGTGAAGGATGTGGGTGAGGAAAGGAAAGGGGTTGGTGTGTGTGGTGGGGTGGTGTGGTGGAGGGAGGAGAAGGTGCATCTCCCTGATGGTCTAGCGGTTAGGATTCCTGGCTCTCACCAGGCGGCCCGGGTTCAACTCCCGTCAGGGAGGGAGGTGGTGCTTCCATCTTCATCCTGGCACACGCGCATCCTCCATTCCTATTGGCGGCGCGTCTGCGGTTGTTGCATGGCCCTGTCTGCCTGCCTGCTGCTGCTGCCTGCCTGCCTGCCTGCTGCTGGCGGCTCGTTGTGGTGGTGGGCTTTGGCAGGAGTGCACTTGGCGTCTCCATGCAGGCTGCATATCTATCGGCATACTGAGAGTGGCAGGTGAGGCAGTTGTATGCCTAATAATTGGATAATCGAGGCGAGACGGGGCGAGGTGCAGTGAAGCCCGGTGGTGCGACAAAAGTGGTGGTCGACTAGCAGAGCGTGGTTTCGATCCACGGTCCTCTGGGTTATGGGCCCAGCACGCTTCCACTGCGCCACTCTGCTAACACCGACTTGCATTCCAATCCACAGCCTCCCCTTGCGCCAGCTAGCCGTCAGCCCGTCAGCCAGCTGCCTGCCGCCTGCCTGCCTGCCTGCCTGCCTGCTGCCTGGTGCCACCAGTTTCATGAAATGCTGCAGACCTGAGTCGCTACAACTACATCGGCTCACTCGTGTGTGTTGGGGCATCTACTGTGCGAGGGACGAAGTGAGTGCTGCGAAGGCAGTGAGAAGGCAGAGGTAGAGGCGGGTGTTGATGTGGGGGGAGGAGGGGGAGGTGGTCGGTTTGGGCTGTGGTCAGTCTGGCAGGCGGAGGTGAGCGGTTCCCTGATGGTTCGGTTAGGATTCTGGTTTTCACCCAGGCGGCCCGGGTTCAACTCGGTCAGGGAGGCGCTCTTTGCTTTAAACTGCATGCCTGCCCTGCCCTGCCCTGCACTCCGCAAACCACCAACACACCCACCAGGCTCAACTGCAAACTGTCGCGGGCGGGCGGGCGGCGCGGGCGCGCAGCCAGCTGGCTAGATGCCAGCTCGACTCGCTGTCTGTCTACCAACAAACATGGGAGGCGGCTGGGGCTTGCTTCATGGTTAATGGTGGTGGTGGGCGGTGACACTGAAGAGGTGGAGTGAAATGGCGCGCAGAGTTGTAGACGCGACGCCGAACAGGACTCGAACCCTGGACCCTCA
>CM010314.1:263623-266123 GCA_001923025.3 Taenia multiceps
ATTGACTTGCGCACTGAGGGGTCTGCAAGGCCACCTCATCAAGTGGTGCATTATAAGACACATCTCCACGATCGGATCGTCTCATCGGTAGGGATGGACGTGCAGAATCAAGCACCAGCCTCGATCGTTTGGAGGTCTGTCGGCTTCAGTACGTTTCAATGAGCTAGGCAAACAATGCAAACTGTGCAATTCACGTGTGGCCTCTATCAATGTATTTGGGCATGAGGAGGTGGGAGGAGGGTTGGTGGACGAAATGAATGCACCAGACTATGTGCAGATGGAGCATGTTTTGCAAGGCATGACCAGTGGCAATGTGTTTGGGATCCACACCAACTGAGCTTGACATCACCCCACACTGCGATCGAAGTTGCTAGACTGCGAGGCTGAAATACACTCCGGCTCAACAATGTCAATATTGACTACTACTTTTGGGAATATTTAGCCTTGTTTCTGTACGAGGAGAAAGAGTTCCAAATGTTGCATTGTTTTGGACACCATAAATGACGTAGGCTCTCTCAGGCACTCAGCTAGGTGTGTCGTATATTTTAATGTTAGCGAACAACCTAGTTCTCGATGGCTGAGATCTGCGTGGAAAAAGACACTTGACGAGGCTTCACGTCAGTTTGAGGGCTACCGACTTGCAACAATTAGCAGAAGCCTCTGCAACTCCTTCCTAGTCTACTTCAATTGTTACAACTGATGGCAACCCGCAACCACGAATTTGCATTTGCCCTGTGAGCAATGCGGTGGTGCCTCTTCTGGTGCGATGAAGTTATTCCCACCCGCAGAAAATGCGCCAAATCTGCAGTGTTCCCCACGATTCCGCAAGTGAAACAGTCTTAGTCAAAATGATTTGTTTGCCATGCACATCTCAAAATACATGTACAAAAGGAGGATGGATAAAACGGACGGTCAAGGCGAGGATTGCATCTATAACTTTGAGAGGAAGTGCTCCACAGACTCGAGGTTGTGCGGCCGCTTCGTCAAGATGTCCTCTGGTCTAACCAGCTCGTACATACTGCTCGGTCGAAGTCCCATTCTGGCCGCCACCACTCCCGTGTACGCGTCCTCGAGGGAAAGGCCTGCGTGAACAGCATGCCAATCGCAAGTCGCTCAACTTGCGCAAAGCCCACCAAGAGGAACGCACCACACGTGTAGGTGGGATACACTGTCCACGGCACCTCATGCTTCTCCACCGACCACTTGTTGAAGCCCCACGGCACAAACCGACGCACTGGGATGTTGAAGAGCACTTTGCCGATATAACTCGGCTCGTGTTTCGGGCGAGAGAATGCTGATAGCGTGAGTGAACTTCTTCATGGAGATGGGCAGATCATCGTCAATGAAGAGGAGGATGGGTCGAGAGGTGCGACAGAATGCAGCCGCCCATTGGAATGAATAGATTGTCTTCGTGGTGAGGTTGTAGTACGTGTCCTCATAGTCACCAACCACGAGGTCATTGTGGATTGCACGCTCCGCCTCGAAGTTAGCCGCTGCGGCACGAAGTCCCTCTGGTGTTAACTGTGAACCTCCACTTGATTGTAGTTTCAATAATTGGTTGCCGCGTCTAAACAGGTTGTCCTGTTGACTTCGTGGCAGACCCATGGAAAACACAAGTCCGATGCGCATACCCATGTTGGTATTTTCGTTGCGGTTGGTGAATGAGGAGTAGAGTTTACGAAACTCCTCTCGTCGTTTGAAATTGGCCAGTGCCGATCGCACCACCACCACCAGATCGAATAGCTGACTTGCCGGATTATCTGGGTGACACACGTCTCTGCTGAGCAGGGGATACCGGAACACGTGACCGTTCACGGGTAACTGAAACACCAAGACTAGCAAGCTTATTGGGCATTCGAGGAAGCATGAAAGGCGAGGTTGATGAACGTGATTTGAGCATCGGAAGATGCGTAATATGGCGGCACTGACTCACCTGTGGGATGGGTTTCTGTTGGAGGAGGTTGTCGTAGATGTGAGTGAGATTGAATGCTTGTGGATAGGCGTAGAAGACGTTGGGATGATGTGGTCGTCGCCACAGGTTGTCGGGAATCTTGACAAGGTCCTCGTAGGTGAGAGGAGTGGGTCTGGCATACTCTCCCAGAACAAGATTTCCCTCCACCGTGGAGAGATTCGCCACCGTGCAATTCGAGCTGATGACAGCATCGAGTTGTAACTCGTAGGGTGGTCGTGAGTTGCCCAGCTTCATGGGCCACACAACTGTTGGCGGCGATGACATCGCAGCACGCTGAGCTCGAACGAACCATACGGTGCGTCCAACTGTCGGAGGCGAATAAGAGATGTGGACGATTGTACCCAGGGCGCATAGGGTGAAGACGATGCAGACTGTTCGCAGAGCAATTCCAAAGCGTCTACTGTGCATTGTGTTGCGGGTCGCTGAGAGTTCTTGCCTACGTTGTGTCACTAGTGAGTGAGGACTCTTCGTTATTCCCTCTTCGGTGTGCTTTTATACGCGTCGTCACCCACACACCCCGCTTTGCCT
>CM010314.1:271123-290894 GCA_001923025.3 Taenia multiceps
AGATAGATAGATAGATAGATAGATAGATAGATAGATAGATAGATAGATAGATAGATAGATAGATAGATAGATAGATAGATAGATAGATAGATAGATAGATAGATAGATAGATAGATAGATAGATAGATAGATAGATAGATAGATAGATAGATAGATAGATAGATAGATAGATAGATAGATAGATAGATAGATAGATAGATAGATAGATAGATAGATAGATAGATAGATAGATAGATAGATAGATAGATAGATAGATAGATAGATAGATAGATAGATAGATAGATAGATAGATAGATAGATAGATAGATAGATAGATAGATAGATAGATAGATAGATAGATAGATAGATAGATAGATAGATAGATAGATAGATAGATAGATAGATAGATAGATAGATAGATAGATAGATAGATAGATAGATAGATAGATAGATAGATAGATAGATAGATAGATAGATAGATAGATAGATAGATAGATAGATAGATAGATAGATAGATAGATAGATAGATAGATAGATAGATAGATAGATAGATAGATAGATAGATAGATAGATAGATAGATAGATAGATAGATAGATAGATAGATAGATAGATAGATAGATAGATAGATAGATAGATAGATAGATAGATAGATAGATAGATAGATAGATAGATAGATAGATAGATAGATAGATAGATAGATAGATAGATAGATAGATAGATAGATAGATAGATAGATAGATAGATAGATAGATAGATAGATAGATAGATAGATAGATAGATAGATAGATAGATAGATAGATAGATAGATAGATAGATAGATAGATAGATAGATAGATAGATAGATAGATAGATAGATAGATAGATAGATAGATAGATAGATAGATAGATAGATAGATAGATAGATAGATAGATAGATAGATAGATAGATAGATAGATAGATAGATAGATAGATAGATAGATAGATAGATAGATAGATAGATAGATAGATAGATAGATAGATAGATAGATAGATAGATAGATAGATAGATAGATAGATAGATAGATAGATAGATAGATAGATAGATAGATAGATAGATAGATAGATAGATAGATAGATAGATAGATAGATAGATAGATAGATTAGATAGATAGATAGATAGATAGATAGATAGATAGATAGATAGATAGATAGATAGATAGATAGATAGATAGATAGATAGATAGATAGATAGATAGATAGATAGATAGATAGATAGATAGATAGATAGATAGATAGATAGATAGATAGATAGATAGATAGATAGATAGATAGATAGATAGATAGATAGATAGATAGATAGATAGATAGATAGATAGATAGATAGATAGATAGATAGATAGATAGATAGATAGATAGATAGATAGATAGATAGATAGATAGATAGATAGATAGATAGATAGATAGATAGATAGATAGATAGATAGATAGATAGATAGATAGATAGATAGATAGATAGATAGATAGATAGATAGATAGATAGATAGATAGATAGATAGATAGATAGATAGATAGATAGATAGATAGATAGATAGATAGATAGATAGATAGATAGATAGATAGATAGATAGATAGATAGATAGATAGATAGATAGATAGATAGATAGATAGATAGATAGATAGATAGATAGATAGATAGATAGATAGATAGATAGATAGATAGATAGATAGATAGATAGATAGATAGATAGATAGATAGATAGATAGATAGATAGATAGATAGATAGATAGATAGATAGATAGATAGATAGATAGATAGATAGATAGATAGATAGATAGATAGATAGATAGATAGATAGATAGATAGATAGATAGATAGATAGATAGATAGATAGATAGATAGATAGATAGATAGATAGATAGATAGATAGATAGATAGATAGATAGATAGATAGATAGATAGATAGATAGATAGATAGATAGATAGATAGATAGATAGATAGATAGATAGATAGATAGATAGATAGATAGATAGATAGATAGATAGATAGATAGATAGATAGATAGATAGATAGATAGATAGATAGATAGATAGATAGATAGATAGATAGATAGATAGATAGATAGATAGATAGATAGATAGATAGATAGATAGATAGATAGATAGATAGATAGATAGATAGATAGATAGATAGATAGATAGATAGATAGATAGATAGATAGATAGATAGATAGATAGATAGATAGATAGATAGATAGATAGATAGATAGATAGATAGATAGATAGATAGATAGATAGATAGATAGATAGATAGATAGATAGATAGATAGATAGATAGATAGATAGATAGATAGATAGATAGATAGATAGATAGATAGATAGATAGATAGATAGATAGATAGATAGATAGATAGATAGATAGATAGATAGATAGATAGATAGATAGATAGATAGATAGATAGATAGATAGATAGATAGATAGATAGATAGATAGATAGATAGATAGATAGATAGATAGATAGATAGATAGATAGATAGATAGATAGATAGATAGATAGATAGATAGATAGATAGATAGATAGATAGATAGATAGATAGATAGATAGATAGATAGATAGATAGATAGATAGATAGATAGATAGATAGATAGATAGATAGATAGATAGATAGATAGATAGATAGATAGATAGATAGATAGATAGATAGATAGATAGATAGATAGATAGATAGATAGATAGATAGATAGATAGATAGATAGATAGATAGATAGATAGATAGATAGATAGATAGATAGATAGATAGATAGATAGATAGATAGATAGATAGATAGATAGATAGATAGATAGATAGATAGATAGATAGATAGATAGATAGATAGATAGATAGATAGATAGATAGATAGATAGATAGATAGATTAGATAGATAGATAGATAGATAGATAGATAGATAGATAGATAGATAGATAGATAGATAGATAGATAGATAGATAGATAGATAGATAGATAGATAGATAGATAGATAGATAGATAGATAGATAGATAGATAGATAGATAGATAGATAGATAGATAGATAGATAGATAGATAGATAGATAGATAGATAGATAGATAGATAGATAGATAGATAGATAGATAGATAGATAGATAGATAGATAGATAGATAGATAGATAGATAGATAGATAGATAGATAGATAGATAGATAGATAGATAGATAGATAGATAGATAGATAGATAGATAGATAGATAGATAGATAGATAGATAGATAGATAGATAGATAGATAGATAGATAGATAGATAGATAGATAGATAGATAGATAGATAGATAGATAGATAGATAGATAGATAGATAGATAGATAGATAGATAGATAGATAGATAGATAGATAGATAGATAGATAGATAGATAGATAGATAGATAGATAGATAGATAGATAGATAGATAGATAGATAGATAGATAGATAGATAGATAGATAGATAGATAGATAGATAGATAGATAGATAGATAGATAGATAGATAGATAGATAGATAGATAGATAGATAGATAGATAGATAGATAGATAGATAGATAGATAGATAGATAGATAGATAGATAGATAGATAGATAGATAGATAGATAGATAGATAGATAGATAGATAGATAGATAGATAGATAGATAGATAGATAGATAGATAGATAGATAGATAGATAGATAGATAGATAGATAGATAGATAGATAGATAGATAGATAGATAGATAGATAGAGATAGATAGATAGATAGATAGATAGATAGATAGATAGATAGATAGATAGATAGATAGATAGATAGATAGATAGATAGATAGATAGATAGATAGATAGATAGATAGATAGATAGATAGATAGATAGATAGATAGATAGATAGATAGATAGATAGATAGATAGATAGATAGATAGATAGATAGATAGATAGATAGATAGATAGATAGATAGATAGATAGATAGATAGATAGATAGATAGATAGATAGATAGATAGATAGATAGATAGATAGATAGATAGATAGATAGATAGATAGATAGATAGATAGATAGATAGATAGATAGATAGATAGATAGATAGATAGATAGATAGATAGATAGATAGATAGATAGATAGATAGATAGATAGATAGATAGATAGATAGATAGATAGATAGATAGATAGATAGATAGATAGATAGATAGATAGATAGATAGATAGATAGATAGATAGATTAGATAGATAGATAGATAGATAGATAGATAGATAGATAGATAGATAGATAGATAGATAGATAGATAGATAGATAGATAGATAGATAGATAGATAGATAGATAGATAGATAGATAGATAGATAGATAGATAGATAGATAGATAGATAGATAGATAGATAGATAGATAGATAGATAGATAGATAGATAGATAGATAGATAGATAGATAGATAGATAGATGGGTATGGAGCGGATAAATGCATGCATAAACTCATAAATTTTGACCTGAAAATACCAATCTTGCTGATATGGGAACTATCGACACACCGTCGTCAAATTCAGCACAAATTCTTGTTGCACATATCATAATGGATTTTCTCATGTCTGTTGTCACGAGTACTTCTTACGTAGGAGCACTGCTACTAGGAAGTGGTGGGCACTGCGATAGCTGCCTACCTTAGCATTCAGGCATTTAATTGCCCCAATCGTCTCCACAATGTGGCGTGACATCACTAAGTGAGCGTTCCACAATATCTACTGCAACACTCCACTCCCCTTTGTTACAACAGAGGTGATCTTGGGGAGTCTGTGAATTGCCTCAACTCAGGTGCAGTATCAGCAACAGCCTTGAGCAGCTTACGTGCCTCTGGCACCAAATTCGTTATCTCAGTGAGGTCCACCGTGCATGTCCTCCCCACTGTTTGACTTCTCTGCAAGCACACAAGCTCCAGGTTTTGCATGCGTGGTACCACCACGTGACTGTTGGTGCTTGCAGGTGATGCTCAGACCTCGCTGGGCATTGGAGCCCATCTGGCACCAAAGACAACTACCAGGTTCCATGTAGGAATGAGGGAAGTATGTCGACTTCCTTTCCACCACCCTCGAAAGCAGATGTGGCCGGTTATGCAAAGCTTACACTGTCCAAATTGTCCCCATTTTACGAAGTGCAGTTGCCCTTTGAGACTTGCCTGACGATGGTTGGAGGCATCATAATTGGGCGGAATGTGGGTTGGGTGCTAGTGGCATGTTTCAGAGGTCAGGCCGCTTGCTCTTGGACAACAATGTTGGTGGCACACAAGTCAACTAGGCTGTGGTTCTCTGTTAACTGCCACTTCTGAGCTAAGTTGCGACGTCTTCACCATCAGTACCGGTGGAGGGATTCATTGATGTGGTCATGTTGCACTGGTACAAGTAGGAGGAGCAAAATAGAGGGAAAATCGCGACCCAGGATCTTCGCAGTGCGTAGTTTCGAGTGACAGGCATGTGAGGCCTTAACCCAAATCTCTAAAGGTTTAGCATGCTCCTCAAGCTCTTCATTGCTGTATTTGAATACGTATTTCCCAACCCTTCCCTTCCCTTCCCATAGCTCTATGTCATCAATGCTTGAACAAATCCGTTATTTCACAACCGCGGAAGGCAGTACTCCTCGAATTGTAGAAGTCCATGCCCATCCTGTTGTTAGAGATAAAATTTGCTGCAACGAATCAATGCAACCTGTTGACGAATTCACGTCACGCATATGTGACGGAGGGATAGATGGGTTGGGTTAGGATGGTGTTGTCATCCTCATATTCCATCGACTTGAATAATTTTATAGAAGGCACCGTGGCTGCACTCATTTCAACTAGGCTGTTCCTGAGTGAATGGCGCGACCCAACCTTGGGTTGGCCTCTCTAACATATACCGCCTCCCGATTAACCTCCCTTGACAGCCTTCGTATGAATTCCGTGTAAAGTCATTATGCTTATAAAAGGAAGCCTTTTTTCCGCTTTGCGTTCCTTGTCCTGAATAGCCAGTGAAACGAACAAGGATAGGCAGCTTTGCTGATTCGGTTCTATGTTTTTCATTCAAGTCTTCGTCGTAGAATCAACACCAACTCATCCACGAAGATGCACTCGTTATTCCTTTCATCTTGCGGAGAACCCCACCTCGTGAACCTCCCGCATAAAGCACTGTCTCATCTTCAGCAAAGGAACGACGACAGAAGGTGGAGGACCAGTATTTGTCAGTGTGTCGAAAGAGAGTTTGTGAGGGTTCATGTTCGGACTGGTGATTGTCTCTTGCATCCAAGGTCACTCAAACATGCAAGTTTTCATTTTACCACACCAAGTGTGTGAGTGTGTTAGTGTGTGTGTGTGTGTGTGTGTGTGTGTGTGTGTTTGTTAAAGATCCTAAAATGATTATGACTCACAATAGCCGAAGATGGCATAAAACACGACCGCTTTCTCTGCAGAACCTTTGTGGGAGCAACAAGTGATGGCGAGATTTATCGTGCTCAACTCTGCCACCAAGCATTCCACCTAATCCAGACTTGAAATGCTGCCTTGCCCACCTCTGTAGAACGTAATGTTCGCCAAAATTTGTAGGCAAAACTGCCTCTCTGTTGTGCTCCTTTCCATTGCTCTACCTCTCTATGCACTTCTAATTCCTATTCTCCTGCTGCCTTTTCCCCCATATTTCGAACAACACGTAATTCTGCGCTATGCAGCTGGGAGACAAATCACCAGGGAACAATGGAAAATGAGGCAGTACAGGCCATCTTCCTGGAGAGGGTAGGGCTTCCTAGGTAAGTGAGGTCTTTCATTCCCCTCCAACTCAGCACGCTCCCTTCGCACAACTCATTCAACCATTCCACCCACCCTGACTGCTTCTCCAACTACCACTCTTTCTCACATAGTTTCGAGGTCATCCAGCCGCAATGCGTTGTGTCTTGCTGCACTAACTGGGTGGATCTCAGTGGTGATGGCTTATTTCTCAAGAGGAGGCTCACTTCCACATCCACTTCCGTCTGCACGCACACACGACTTCGTGAAGGCCAGACAGGTGGGATGGGGCAGTAGCAAGACGAAGAGAGTGTTTTGTGGGTGGTGAGTGAGCCGTTGGAGAATGACCGATTTCCCGACATCGAAGCTCTGCCTGTTGAATGCTGCAGGTTGCATGGTATGGTGCTCAGTGAGCCGATCATGGGGCGAGTGGGTGAATGGGTCAGCATGCCTACCCACCCGATAGGCAGGAATCTGCATCCCATGTGGATGGAAGCAAGAGCACCTGCTTCACCAGTTGAAATGTGTATGCGCAATAGTGGTGGTGGTGGCGTTGGTGGAGGTGGTGGTGGTGGTGGTGGTGGTGGTGGTGGTGGTGGTGGTGGTGGTTGTGGAGGTGGTGGTGGAGAGCTCAGTGAGTGGTGTGGAGAAGCCGATCTACAGCAAATCCTAAATGCTTGTCTGAATAATTACACTTCACACACCTCCACGAGAGGCAAACCTCCATTGGCGTGGATGGTGTCATGCGGATAAGAAAGTGGAGCAAACTAACCAATAGATAATTATTGTTCATTTCAACAAAGTATATTCCAGCTAAAGTTTTTATAGTAGTTTTGAATTCAGTGCATATTCCAATGTGAAAGTTCACATAATAGGGCTAAACAAACGTAAATTTGCAATTCCTGTAGGGACAAGCACATAAAACTCGGCAACACAACACGAAAGATGTCGTCAAGGTAATGTAAGCATTACCCTGTCTCCTTCTATCGTCGTATTAAATCAGTGCATATCTAGGTCGTTGATATCACCCATCTGGAAATGAGTAGTATCTTCACAAATCCATTTAACACGTTCACAACTATGACTTGCTGCATTCTTTATCTTTCCAAAGCTCACAGATGCTTTGCTTATGAGATCTGGGTGCATACATTCTACTGCCATTAGTTAGTACCACTAATGGTTTGTAAAAATTTGCCATTTTATCCTCTTCGACCATATATCAATGTGTTTCTCAACACAGAGATCGTTATCAAAAAGTCCACATAATTTTAATTTCTATGTGTCGCAAATTAGTTGTGTAACGTCAGTGAGCACACGAGATGCACACTTGACGTCAGAATGTGGGAAGTGGAGAGTTTGAGTTACTTTGAATGCTACAGTCAATCGCCATGCAACACGTGAACGCACACAACTCTTCCTTCGTCAAACCACCAACCGACATTCTACTGTCTCCCTGTCAAACCTTTCGACTGAATGTGAAGCATTGAATGCTGTGTGGTAGAGTCACGAGATGAAGTTGTGTGGGAGAGCAAAGCGAGCACTTATTCGCCTGCCTTCATGAGTGTGTGGGTGGGTGTGTGTGTGTGGGGGTGTGTGTGGGTGTGGGTGCGTGTGTGTGGGTGGGTGGGTGGTTGACTGGTGGTCCTGTGGTGAATGCTTGCAATTAGCTGAAGAACAAGGCACACCTGCCTCTCCCATCACCCTGCTCACACTACCAGACTGCAAATGAAAGCCGAAAGACTCATCCCTACAAAATCATTGAACACACACGACATATGTTGGAGGAGACTGGTAGACTATTCCGAAATCTGTGACGTGCCAGCACAAGGTCAGTGGTGGAGATTCGTTGAGGAATGAGGTAAAAACCAAACAGCCTAGTCAAAAGAGCGTGATCCTTTGCCTTTTTAGGGATGATCTTACAGTGGTGAGGCATTGCACCAACAGCACAATTCTGACACAGCCCATGCACACCACAAAAGCTGACAGCGTCACACATACGTGACATGAGTATCCCAACACCTTATGGTAACCGATTGTATTCAATTAAGTCACGAACAACCTCTTTACTGAGTGAGCAGTATGACCGAAACATGCTTGTAAGTGTCGTTGTGAGACAGTTGTTCTCTGTTCCGCTCGTATTGCTTCTTCTACCTGTGATGGCGGTGGTGGTGGTGGTGGTGGTGTTGTGGAGTCCTATCGGAAGTGGGTGTTGCATCAACGAGTCGCTCCACCGGCACTTACGAGGACGTAGTGGCATCGTCGCGGCTGACCACGAGTGCGTCTAAAAGTGACTTAGAATGGGTATTAGTGCATGAGTTCAACTTGACAGAGGTGGGTGGGAATTTCCCTTACCCACTACCACCAAATCGCTCCCAACCGGTCACCAACCAGCTGCACTCAGCCAACCACACTTCATAATCGCTGCCTCTGTACTTTGTAAATAAGGTGGTTGTTTCGGTAAGTGTGACAAGTGTTGCCCATTGTGATGCCTTGCGTGCCGCGACGCTAATTTTGAGGAATGCCTCATTGAAGGACAGCTGGATGTCTGCGACTTGCTTTGGGCCGATTTGGCGGGAAACTTCTGAGACAGAGTGGATGGTGGGTGAAGTACAGGTAGTGATGGGAAGCACGCCTGCAAATGAGCGTGTTGTGTTCCCTAATTATCTGCGTGGCTAACTTGTTGGAAAGTTTATAATCTGAGGCAAATCCTCACAGATGATTCCTCATGCCTGTGACATGGCGTAGTGAAATGCCAACACTTTAAAATGCATGGGTTGCCAAACACGGTGTATGGGACTCAGTGAATCGCTACATTGAGACAGTCATTTTAAGCTTGAGAAGGTAAAAATGCGTGTGACAAAGTGATGTTTGCTTAATTGGGCCTAAATATAGACGAGTTTTTTCAACGACTGCCTTGCTTTTGTTCTTCCAGACTTGTCTGGCGAAGATTGTACAAATTATAAGCAGGTAGTGTTAGTTGTCGATGTAGAGGAAGGGATTGTTTGCTTCTGGCATGACTCGGAGGTCAGATCGCTTAAGAGTAGTTCATTTACGGAGTCTTTATTTGGCTCTGTAAAAAAACCAAGTGCTAAATTAGCAAATAGATCTTTAGACATTTCGTGCACATCAGACCGCGAAAAAGAGGCAAACATTGACCTTTTGACAGATGTGGCAACAAAGTTGATGGTTCTTAGGTGAAGTAGGCAACAAATCATTGTCAAGCACGACTTTTACATTGCTATAATTACGACCTACTTAGAGACGTCTTAAATGTTGGGGCGTGACAATGCAGCTACGCACCTCCAGCAGTACCGGTGGAGCAAATCGTTGGGGTACCACTCACGTCACATAAGTCCATGCTGATTTGGAACAAGCACAAAGAGAAAAATAACTAAAAGGATTTTCTCACGAGATGTTTGCAAGCCCCAGTCCTGAAGGACAGAGCATCAGATGGCTGTTCATATCGGAGTGATCCTTTATGGATAACCCAAATCACTGATGTTTTTTACGTCTGATAACGTTTGTATCGGTGTCAGTCAAGCATTAGAAACGACTAGTTTTAAGCGTTCTTTCCGATTACTTCGCGTCTTTGTTCGTCCCTCTCAAAACATGTCGTCGGTTTTTCGGAAAATACTTTAGGTTAAAAATAAATGACTTATCCAAACTAAAAAATTCACAGTAATTAAAGTCATCGAGTTTGATAGATGCGCACTAGAGTATAAAAACACCAAAGGGAGCGAAGCGGACCTCTGTTAACTGCAGTTACTTGAGGAATGTTATGCCCTTCTAGGCACTCGTGTGGTGCATTGATTTGCGCACTGAGGAGTCTGCAAGGCCCACCGCGCCAAGTGGTGCATTATAAGAAAGGTCTTAATAATCGAATCATCTCATCCTGTTGAAATGGACCTGCAGGATCAAGCTTTAATCTTTATTAAATAAACATCTATTTAAGTTCAATAAGTTCTTATAAAGTGCCAAAATTTTGATATCCTTTCTTTTGTGTTTATTTCATAGAGCAGAATTTTGAGGAAGGAGGTGGTGAAAGAATGGCTCGCGCGCAACATTAATCCACTAGACTATATGTATTTGGGATAAGTTCTGCAAGGCATAACTAGTGACAGTGTGTTTGGGATTCACATCAATTCAGCTTAATATCACCTGACACTGGGATATAATTTGCCAGAATGCAAGGCCCAAACACACTTCGGCTTCACAATGTCAACTTTGGTAAGATGTTGCTTTGCTTCTGTACTGGAAGAATGAATTGTAACTGTTGCATTGTTTTGGACAATTTATATGTTCTTGAACATTGCAGGATTTTGTAAAATGTAGAGCAGGTTTCGGTCGGGTTTTCGCAAAATTTTACCGCTGTAGAACTACTTTTATTCTTGGAAGCCAAAATTCATTTGCAGTGAGATGTTTGAGGAGGTTTCACACTTGTTTGAAGGCTGACGTTTCAAACAAGTAACAAATCTGATGTCAATTTTTTCTAGTTCAGTCACTGGATCTCATTATTCATTGCAACAGATGGCTGCTTGCAAACATGATGTTACTTTCCTCTGTCAGCGATGTGGTGGAGCCCCCCATTTGACGCGACAAAGTTATTCCCACCTGCTGAAAAATGCTTCAAATCCGAAGTACTCCCCATGATTCTCCAAGCGACACAGTCTTTGTTAAAATTTATTTGCGATACAGATTCCAAAATAATTGCAAAGAGAAGGGTAAAAAAACGAATGATTAAGGCAAAGACCGCTTCTAGAGCTTGGAGAGAAACTTCTCCACAGACTCGAGGTTGTGCGGCCGCTTCGTCAAGACGTCCTCTGGTCTAACCAGCTCGTACATACTGCTCGGTCGAAGTCCCATTCTGGCCGCCACCACTCCCGTGTACGCGTCCTCGAGGGGAAAGGCCTGCGTGAATAGCATCCCAATCGCAAGTCGCTCAACCTGCCGAAAGCCCACCAACAGGAACGCACCACTCGTGTAGGTGGGATACACTGTCCACGGCACCTCATGCTTCTCCACCGACCACTTGTTGAAGCCCCACGGCACAAACCGACGCACTGGGATGTTGAAGAGCACTTTGCCGCGATATAACTCGGCTCGTGTTTCGGGCGAGAGAATGCTGATAGCGTGAGTGAACTTCTTCATGGAGATGGGCAGATCATCGTCAATGAAGAGGAGGATGGGTCGAGAGGTGCGACAGAATGCAGCCGCCCATTGGAATGAATAGATCGTCTTCATGGTGAGGTTGAAGTACGTGTCCTCATAGTCACCAACCACCAAGTCATTGTGGTTTGCACGCTCTACCTCGAAGTTAGCCGCTGCGGCACGAAGTCCCTCTGGTGTTAACTGTGCACCTCCATTCGTCGTCAGCCTCGTCAGATTGCCACCGCGCATGAACAGATTGTCCTGTTGACTTCGTGGCAGACCTACGGAAAACACTAGTCCGATGCGCATACCCATGTTGGCATTGGCGTTGCGGTTGGTGAATGAGGAGTAGAGTTTGCGAAACTCCTCTCGTCGTTTGAAATTGGCCAGTGCCGATCGCACCACCACCACCAGACCGAATAGCTGACTTGCCGGATTATCTGGGTGACACACGTCTCTGCTGAGCAGGGGATACCGGAACACGTAACCGTTCACGGGTAACTGAAACACCAAGACTAGCAAGCTGATTGGCGCATTCGAAGAAGCATGAAAGGCGAGGTTGATGAACGTGATTTGAGCATCGGAAGATGCGTAACATGGTGGCATTGACTCACCTGTGGGATGGGTTTCTGTTGGAGGAGGTTGTCGTAGATGTGAGTGAGATTGAATGCTTGTGGATAGGCGTAGAAGACGTTGGGATGATGTGGTCGTCGCCACAGGTTGTCGGGAATCTTGACAAGGTCCGTATAGGTGAGAGGAGTGGGTCTGGCATTCTCTCCCAGAACAAGATTTCCCTCCACCATGGAGAGATTCGCCACCGCGCAATTCGAGCTGATGACAGCATCGAGTTGTAACTCGTATGGTGGCCGTGAGTTGCCCAGCTTCATAGGCCACACCACTGGCGGAGATGGCACTGCAGCATGCTGAGTTCGAATAAACCAAACGATGTGCTGGACTGTTGGAGGCGAAATTATAAAATGGATGAGCGCGTCTAGAATAATTACGGTCGAGAGGACGCAGATTATTCGCAGAGCAATTCTAAAGCGTCTACTGCACATTCCTTTGCAAATCGCTGAGAGTTCTTGCCTACGTTGTGTCACTAGTGAGTGAGGACTCTTCGTCGTTCCCTCTTTGGTATGCTTTTATGCGTGTCTTCACCCACACTCCTTTCTTTGCCTAAAAGAGGTAAAATTAGAGGCAACGTCTCCAGTCTAATTGCCTACCTCTCGTGTGCGTAGCGAATGTTCCATCGAAGTTAAAGCGCTGAATAGTGCGCAAGTGCGACTCGGTCGCCAACGAGCGATATGATTGGCAAGAAGCGGTAACTTTCTTAATGTGACTGCAAATCGGCATTGGAGATGTTGTTGATGTTTTGTTTTGAGTATCAAACATACCACAACTGCTTTGTGGGATTTTCTCCTATGTCCCCTTTGATGTGTGATCATCACACCTGACTGCTACTGGCGCTCTCCTTCAATTTGTATTCGGCTCTGGAGTTGAAATGAGACCTTGAAGGCATCATATGAAGGAGGTGAACAATCGTGTAAAAATTTGGAGCCACGTTTCCGCTAAAATAATCAACAGCTTTACACTTTTTTCTCTAACCTTATACTGCTCTATCTTGGGTTTTTAACTTTCTTTAGTTCTTTTACTTTATAATGTCTAACGAAATGTTATATGGCAATCATCCCCACATTTGCGATACATTTCTTTGTTTTATATTGTTACCCAAACAGCATAATTGCGTCTTTATTTTGCGCCAATAATTGCCATCAGCAGCTCTACGCATTTTGGTTTTGTCTAATTTATAGTTTAAGCGAAACTGATTGATGTAAGGTATTCGAAGGTATTCTACGTTGAACAGATTGAATTTAACACAGTGGGGCTTATTGTTTGGATGCGACACGGATACATGGGAACATAAAGTGCTTTTGATGGATATAAATATATGTGAGTGGGTCTAGGATAGTGGATCGTTTGATGGATTTCACATGAATGGATGGAGGGTGGATGTAGGATGGATGGCTGGAAATGGGACGCATATAAAGACGCGTCAAATTCAACCTAGAGGATCTAATTTTAGTGGTATGAGAGGTATCGACTTAGGATATAGCGGCGTCTACTTTAGCACAAATCCTTGTTACATCCATGGCTTTAAGGATATTTCTGATGGACAGTTTAATAGCTAACTTCTTTGGCTTTCAAACACTCATTTGCCCTTTTCTCCTCCAGATTGCAGCATAACGTCATTACTTAATCGTTTTGCAGCAATTGCAAAAGAATATTACTTTTTGATATTACAACAAAAATGTTTCTAGTGAGCCTGTGAATTGCTAAAAATTAGGTGCAGCATCATTAACAGACTTGCACAACTTTTATGCCTTTGGCACGAAATTCGTCTTCTGGGTGAATTCCATCAAGCAACTCTCTACTGCTCCCCAAGCACATAATTTCCAAGTTTCATGCAGGTGGTACCACCTCGTGACTGTCGGTGTATGCAGGTGATCTCATGCCTGCCCCAGCATTGGGCCTTATCTGGCATCAAAGACATCAGCAGGGTTTTATGTGGGAATGATAGGAGCTGACAAAATCCCTATCCACTACTCTCAAAAGCAGATGTGACTGGTTGTTTAAAAGCTTGTCTTTTCTAAATTACCCTCCTGTATGGGGTGCTGTTGCTTTTCGAGTCTTACCTAACCACTACTGGCGAAATCATATTTGGGCAGAATATGAGTTGTTGATGTAGAGGAAGATTGGTTGTTAATAGGATAACTCAGATGTTAGGCGGCTTGATCGTTGGTAAGTGCTGTCTTGTTTACAATGGCATTCTCCTGAGCCAGTTTTGGACTTCTCCCTACTGGTGTGCGGCGATGCAGTTACGCCCCCATCAGTACCGATAGAGCGACACGTTATTGAGACACCCACTTCATACAAGGCCATGCCGAATTGATACAGGTAGAATAAGCAAAATAGTGAAAAAAAATCGCCACACACCTAAAGCAATGGGTGGTATTGGAGTTGTATGTGCATGTCTGTGATAGCCTTAAGGTCACATGGGGATAAGGATTTAACCCAACATTTGTATCGCCGTGCTCGGATGCGTCTTTTCCTTCTCTTCTCTCCTCTGCCTCACTTTAGTTTAATGTCATGCATTCTAAAATAACTGTGTTGTTTAATGGCAGCAAGCGACAACATTCCTTGGGCTGTAGAAGTCTAAGCACGTTCTGTTGTTCGAGATGGGATTTAATGCACTTAATTATCATAACCTATTAGAAAACTCACGTCAAGTATATGTGATGTTGACAGAATTGGGCTAGGTTAGGATTATGCTATTGCTGTGGCATAACATCATTTTAAATATTTATAGACAAGGCGCTGAGACACACTTCTTTAAATGTACTGTTCATTTTGACCTCTCTCCTGAGCGAATGACTCGCCATGACCTTGAGTTGGCAATTCGGCGATGTCTCGGTTGTCAATTAGTCGCCATCCATAGCTCTCTTGTAAAATCACTGTGCTTTTGGACGTGACTCACTTTTTTATTTTATTTTAGTCTGATAAACCAATGGAACGCTCTAACTAGGCAGCCTCCCTTAAGTCAATCTCCATCATTAATTCAAGCTCTCGTTGTAGCATCAAAGCCCACCCTTCGACACAGCCGTAATCACTTTTCTGTTTTTTTTCTCAGACATTTTCATGCAGTGGCTCCACCACAGAAATTTGGTGTCTCATTTAATTCAGAAAGCATCAACAACAGGCTATGTGACAAAGGAGAATATGGGAGTGTTTTCGTGACGAACGCTGATTGGCTGAAGCAGACAAGGTCACACAAATCCACAAGTTCTCCTTCTCCGACACTAAATATGTGCTAAATAATGCTTTCCACTTCCTTCATTATTCACAAAAATATTTATTCTGTGGGTTTTTGGAAAGATATACATATTAAATAACGGTTTGGCGTATAAAGAATTCATTTAGCACAATGCCCCTTTTGTCATGAGTAGAATTGAGTGCTTTGTTGAGGATATCTGAGAGAACTATTCTCTCGTAACTATGTAAAGGCATCCCCGCTTTTATCCTCCCCTCGGGTTTACACTTCTCAGCTCTCTGTTTTTATCTGTTCTACTCCAATTCATTTCCTGCGGGACCTCGTGGGGATAGATGCATCAAGCGTAACTGAGAAATAACTCAGCATAGAAGTAAGGAAGATTGGCAGTACCTTCATTCCCATCTCAGAGGTGGAGTCTTCTCAGGGTTGCGGTAGCTTGCCCTTCGAAGTCTGGAGGTGGGATTTTGGTTGACCGACTCACCAGCCCCACCCGTTCCACCTGCTTCTCAATGTGGTGCTACTTCTTGGATAGCTTCCAGGCTACCCTGCTGCATTGTGTTCAGCCGAATTGTATCAGTTAGGTAGATTACACCTGGAATCGTTGGGATCCCATGAAGAGGTTTCCGACCACAACCGTAGGTACCCATACCCACACTTACCCATATTAAGGAGACCCATGAAGAATGAGGTGGTATCAGAAGGGCTATTAAGGCATGGTTGGTATGCGAATCGTCAGTGAAAGACCTCTTTCTTTTAACTTCACTAATCTTACTCAAATTACCAAGATGTTGGTCGGTGAATGCAGCTACTTCTTCCACGGAATGCATTATCCAAAAAGATCCTCCAAATCAGACTATTTTTCCATCATTCCAAGTATAGAATGCATCCAAATGTTAGGCGAACACGTATATATGGTGGTTGATACGATGTCTGATTGCCTCACTATCATAGAATAACCAATCCTGCTGAATGCAAGTCAAATCATCACGCTCAATCATGCTACTGATGTGCATAAGTAGTACAAAAATTGAACCTTCTCAATTTGGAGCGCTGTTTCGCCATAAATGCTTGTTTCCATTTCGTTAATTTGTACTTACTCGAATCATCAGGACGTGATAATTTAAAGGATGAACTAGTTTGAAATGCATCTAGTTGTCTCATCAAGCGAATAAGGTAGGCAGTGGCAGTTCGTGCGCGACTTTACATCATTGCTATGAAAGGAATAATGGAGTTTAAAACTTGAAGAAATTGTGTCCTACCCTCCTCTCCAGTATCTATAACCACAACGATCTCTGGTCTCGCTTGAACGATTTTGAGGTTTGTTGTCTCAGTAAGTAGAAGGCATTATCTCCCTTGACTTTTATGCTGGCGTTCCTAGTAATCAAGGTCCTATGGGAATTAACCTGATAGAAGCTAAAAATATCACCAGATTAAGTCTCTTAAGCTGAAAAGCGATCGAAGAGCACTAAAATCTGATGACAAGTATATTAACTGCCACTTTAAAGCTTAAGTTGAGACGCCTTCTCTTTGAACTTTCCCACCTTCCAAATGCCTTCAGTCCTCGCCTCATCACACGGCGGCTGGTTAAGTTTGTGACCACAATCGCTCATACTCTGCTTTGACAGTGCTATACGAATAGCTTGAATCCCGCCCTTGTAACCTTTTGGTAGTTATGAGTGCAAACGCCATCTTCCATAGAAATGATTTAATTTTTTATGATTGAAGAAGGCATCCACAAAACAGTCACAACAACTACCATCGACTTTTTTGATAACATTTCAAGTTGAAATCGCTGGCATGCCTAGAAAGCACTCGTGGATGTCTCAACATTAGGCCCTCACCAGAGAATGCGTTCACCTCTTTGGACCATCAGTAGAATACAGCTACTTATTCTGGGCACGTAAGACTTAGTTACCGTCATATTATATCGCCTCTACGGGCTCAAGCGTGATGTTTGGAGCTTTCTGGATTTCGAAACTTGAATGTAATCTGCATCTTAACTAGGCGAAAAATATTTCTTTTGCTGTTAACCGTAGTACTACTGACTTATTAAAAGTACTATATAATTGCATTTGGTTTTGACTTGGGTATAAAAATGAAGTTCACCACAAAAAGAATTTCAGCGTTTCTACCATCCGCTCAACCACCATTTCATAAAGCTCTCAAGATTCATTTGCAAAACCAAACCTGTTAATCTTATTCTATTTGAAGAGTAGCATGTTTGGGGTAAAGAAGGTGGAAAAGGTTGTAATTTAATTCCATGCAGTAAACATTTAGCTTTACCTCTTGAAAGTTCTGCCTATCAATGAGATGAGTGGATGGATTTTCGTCCCGATAAGGTTTCTTATGTTCCATTTACGGCAATGTAGAAGTACCTCTCATAAAATTATAAACACACCGTTTCCATCTTTTCAAAATAAACATTCAAATTAACCCATGGATAGTGAAATCGTGGCATATAATGAGTAGGTAGCTCTTCAAGTCTCTCCTAAAGGCGAGAGAAATCATAGTACCCAGGCAGAACATGTATTTTGGTCGTATAGAGGGGCTGTGGAAGATACTGTCCAGTGGAAGTACGATGGTCAGGCCTCTACTGTCCGCGAAACCAAATCAGGGTTAAGCAAGCAGTCAAAGCATTACCTAGCCCTCCTCTCCTCCTTGGCCCCTCTCTTGGTCAACATCTCACGACCTCCTTCACAGTGTTGTCGGTGCTGTAAGAAATAAGGCATTCAGAATTCACAGGTGCTTGCAAGTAGGAAGATGTAAGGCTGTAACGAACATGATTCTCTTGGTAAATCCAATGGATTTAGAATTACACTGGGGAAGAAAGAATGTGTAGACTACTTTGTGAGAGCACTCGTCTTAAAGAGAGGTTTTGCATCTGTTCCTCCTCACCGCTTTGTCCCCATTTCACTGCTTTCCAGGCATATCTCTTTGGGTTCCATGTAGATGACAGAAAGGTGAAGGCAGTTTAGCTTGTCCACTTCGTTGACGCCTTTATCCAGCTTCATAAGGGACTTTTCTAGACGATTCCTGGCTAGCACGGCTTCATTCTATCAGAGGGCTGAGACTGAGGTAGTTGTCGGAGATAGAAGACATTTTCAACCCTTCTGAGAGAGGTCGTCACAGATCCTCCCATCTGCAGCGCGCACTCTTCTTCCAGCTTGCTAAGGTTTCGTATTCAGACATGGATAGGATCGTGTTCCCTTTTGGCTGCCACCAATGCAGTGCTCCGAGACTTTTCCAAGGACAAGAGTCCATGCCGCGGTGACACAGAAGAACAACGTCAAATTCCCAAGTGCCCGCTCAACCAAAAGGAAGGGTTAAACAATCACAGAAAAATGCTAGCCCAACTTCTTACAAACCGAGTCATAGTGACGGATACGGATACCTTGGAGTAAATCACTTTTCTTATGGCCAAGTCCTCAAGTGTAGGTTTAAAGGCTTGTCCCTGTCCTTCCTAAAAGACGTATCAGCAGATTGGAGTCAGCTCAGTCCACATTTTGGACGTCCAACCTTGGCGGTTAGTGATGACCGCCAACGGTCGTACAACAAGTTTGATCACGCATTGAACCTAACCAATGTGTGTTCCAGTAAGAGACGACCCAATTATCTGAAACGCCTGATCACTGGGTTTAATCATCTCTGCCAAGCGTAGTGAGGCTAAGTTAAGGGGTACAAGTGGGTGGATTAATCAGTAGAGGTGAAATTCACTCCTCTGATGTCTAACCCATGAATAAGCATTGAACTCTTAAACCTTACATCAAGTTGTCGCCTGCTGGAAAGCATCGGATCACCCTAAATCAGCGCAACTGACTACAGGCACCGTGTTGAGTCAGAATTTGTATCAAAACAGTCAGTGATTTCAATACGAGGTCGTTCTTCAGTTTCTTGCTGCATAGCTGGTGAAATCCTAAGCAAACATGAGATGACAAGTGTAGTAGTGAGTAATTGTACAAGTTTAGCAGAGAACTGTCAAAAATGAACTCTCGAGTTTGGCATGCATGCAGTCAGTTCAGGCTGACCCTCCGGACACGTCAGTACTTCACTCGGCTCGTCAAAACCATAGCACGATTAAAATGTCAAGGCGGACTCGAAAGGATTAATCAGCCTTCCTTAATT
>CM010314.1:290994-313974 GCA_001923025.3 Taenia multiceps
ACCTCAAATGGACCGAATAGCCAAATGAGGTTATATTTCAAAATTTCAAAACTTCCTACACAGCTAACGAATTATGCTGCAATATTTCACCGAACATTTTAAGGCGTAGGTTGGGAGCCTTTGTGTCCGCAGATGTCGTGCAAATTTAGGGCGGTAGAATGAGCTCGTTTGTTGGAAGTACATCCCCTGTAAGTTGATAACAGATCATCAGTTTTAATTTATGTGCAAAGTATGCTGATTCTATAGTCATCTTTATCGGTGATTTTATATGTTTGGGTAAGATATTGTGCAACAATCCTTTTTTAAAACATTTTGGTGTTTTAAGGATCAGGATGTAAACATCGGGGGATATTAAGATGCCTCGCAATAATTCCACTCCGCAACACCCTCCCAACCTCTACATTAGAGAGGATCTGATTTCCCTTCAAGCGCAGTTTCCTGATGTAGTTGTCTCCTACGACTTCATCAAATTAGCAGCCAAATTACAAACCAACCATTCAATCCATGACATGCTAAAGGATGAGAAGTCATCTGTCATATAGACTAAGTCACCAGTTACTGTCCTACTGGTCCTCTCTTTTGGGATATTCGTCTCCTGTTATTCTTGCCTACAGTCAGTACAAAAGTGCCGGCTATCCATGGACTATCGGTTGTTTGCCACCGTCTTTCATCACAGTCTTGGCAATTCGTTGGCTTGAAGTCTCGCCGTCCACTGTAGCAGTTTGATCCCATTTCTACTCTTACCAACTTGGAGTCAGATGACGTCGTCATCGATCCAACAATGCCCGATTCCAGTCCCACTGTGGCTCTTTCTTCCATTGAAAAATCCTCAGATTCTGTCAGATGGAGACGGTGGCCTCTAACTTATGTGGACCCCTACCCACAATGGCGTGTTCTTGCCTTGCATGCCAATCAATTTATTGGTATTGGATATAGTAATGGTGCTATTGAGATCATAAATCTCAGTGACGGTAAGAATCCTCGTATATTCATCCAGCAACCCTGCGATTCGGATTTTGCACCAATTGTGGGAATCAACTTTTTGTTGAACTCCTCCTACCTCGTGGTGTGCCGATTTTCGGGTGAAATTGAATTGTGGCATCTTAAAGACAAATCTGTTGGCTTTTCTGCTCATTTAGTTTCGCAAAAGCTTCATCATTCGTTTGTACTTTCTTCTGCCTTCGATGCAAAAAACTCCCTCCTTGCTATTGGTGGTGAGTTTGTGGGTACGCCGAGAGACCATCTGACAGTCCTTTCAGTCGACAATCTCTCCTCCTTCTCTGAATTCGTTCCCACTAAGACGACTGTTTCCAGGGCTGGTGGCTCCGCATCTTCAAAGCTACGCTCTCTAATGCGTTCATTTTCTACTCGACAAAACACCAATCTAGCGGATGGATTCGCCAGCCTGTCTTTATCTCCTGATGGTAGTCTCCTGTCTGCTTTGCATTGCTCTCGTGCCATTTCTGTATGGTCTTTTCCTGCATGCTCTCTTCTCACCACCATCATTTCTGACGCTGTGGAAATCAACAGCATGACAGTCGCCTGCAAACCGCTCTCGCCACTGCTCAATTCCAAAATACCAGTGCCGCACCTCTTAAATTGGTGGAGTCGGGATTCCACCGATCCTCTGCTGGCCATTCTAAAAAGTGATGGTTCCCTCTCGGTGATCGATATTGAGAGCATGGAGAATCAGCTATTCAATGTGGATCAAAATCAGGATGATAAAAACATTCAATTTTCTCCATTTTCATCCTTTGCGGTTGCTAGTGTCATCGATCCCACTGTGACTGAGCTCTTCCTTCTTGACTGTTCGATGGAGTTGCCTCCTAGGATGGAGAAAAAAGTTCAGCACCGCAGTGGTACACAGAGAGGTTATATCAGTGCTTTTGCTGCAGCGCTCGGCATAACGGGGAAGTGGGAGTCTGAGAATAAGGTTACTGAGCCTTTGGAAGAGGCTTCTTCCACATTTATGAGGGCTAATATAGTCCGCTTAGCAGCGACCTCTCGTCGTGAGCTTTTCATCCACCGTCTTCGATGCTGCCGATTTTCTGAAGCACTGGCTCTCACTGTTCACGACGACGGTGAGGCCGATGGTGCGGAACTTGATTCGGAGCTTGCCTGGCAGTATCAAATGCTTGCGCTCTTCCATTTCCCTCTCAAACCTGCCGTTTTCGAAAAAATTGTAGCAGTTTGCATCTCAAAGATCAAAAAGCGAGTGAATTGGCTTCTTCGAGCGTGTCTCCACGAAATTCCTTGCATTGATACTAGCTGGAAAACGGTTGACCTCTTCCGCGCAACGAAATCTCTTCTAATGGCGGGTCTTCTCGCTCCTCCAGCACTACTGCCAATGTGATGTTCCAGGAACGGCTCTACCACTTAAAAGTGCTGACATCCATCTATGCTGAGGAGTGCGCTTTGTCCCTATCAAAGGAGACTGGTGATGACCATGCTGAAGACGAGGTGAAGAAATGGTGGCTGGAATTGGAGGCTTATCGACAAAACTCTCCGCTTGACATTGCACTATGGTACTTGCAAACTCAACGCTACGCAGCGTTCGGAATTTTAGTGTCCCATTACCTCAATATTCTAGTCCCCCACCTTATTAGTCTTCTTTCAACCGTTCCCGCAATTGAATCGCCCGCCAAGTATCTTCGACCGGTCAAATTTTTCCCTTCAGGGTCGATGGTTGAACAGCCTACCATGAGTGCATTCTCCGAGAGTCGTCACAAAGCTGCTATCGAGCGCCTCTATTCCCTTCTGCCTAAAGACTTTCGATGGACTAATGCCACTCCAAGTATAGTCAATCTCGCTCAGTGGGCTTGTACCCGAGCCTACGAGTTGGATCGGCTGTCCGGGCTTGCTACAGAAGCTGAGGAGTTGTTGGCGGTAGTTATTGAAATCATCAAGGAGGGCAGGAATGATAATTCAGACACGAAGTTGCGTCGTTCGAAGCGACGTGCTTTGGCACTGCTGCAAAAGTACTCCGATGAAGTAGTCCAATTCACGACGGTAAGTTGGAGCTGATTAATCCGAACTACTCTAGATCCTCTACCGCGCTGCCCCTGGCTATGGATTTTCCAATACACTTCGACGCAAGATTGATCTCGGCAGCCACTTGGTGTGTTTGAACCGCTTAAAGCTGGTGGAATTTCATCAGCTTACTTTGGAACAACGGCTAGAACTTCTCATTTGCGTTTGCATCGCCGAGCCATCGAAGGTGACAGCCGCAGTGGTTTGTAACGTGTTGACGCGGCACCTCCTCCCCTTCGTCACTCTCCATGAGAAGTCCTCGGTGGAGTCTCGGTTGAAGCAGTGTCTTCTGAAGGTAGCCAACTACGCTGCCACTGGTCTGGAGGCGGTTTCCATGCTCGTTGAAAGATGGCGGCACTTTGACGCTGAAGTTGTTGCGTTGCTTAAAGGTAGAATCTAACTTTGCAACCACCAAGTTTGTACTCATTATAGCAAGTACACTACCCGATTTTGTGTTAAAAGTTTATTTTTTGTATCATAGAGTGGAAGGGGCCTGCAGCTAAACTACGATCATTACAATTTCGCTTTCTTGTTTATCCATAAAGCCACGAAGTATCTCGGACGGTCTGACAGAAGCCTGGCTAATATGATTTGTGTAATTTAGTTTGTGATACACATAATATTGCTTGGCGCAGTTATCCAACCTTTGTATTCCGTAATCAATAATGCTGGATGGCTTTAGAAGTAGCACAGATTCATTGCTACGTTAGTTTCTTTTGAAATACCGTTGCCATGCAAGTAGCAGTGTAACTAATGTCTAACCTTTATTATTAAATCATGAACTAATCTACATGAAACCATTTGTTCAGACATCCCCTTCGAATCCTGCATTGTCGATTTCCTGATCGAGTTCACGCCACCTTCTGCAGAGGACTCAGAGGTCTATTTGACGCAAGTTCAGAAGATTCTCTCTAATCTGCATGCTAAAAAAGGGGACAAAGGGAGCTCTCTTTATCGCTTATCTGAGTGTTGTGAAGCTCTCCTCGACTACCATTCACTTGTCCGTGAGCTGGGCTATCTGGTTCCTCCACAGGGTGTTCCTACATCTCTTGGTGAAGCCCTTTCCATCAGTGCAGGCGATGAGTCACGACTCAAACAGCTTGTCAATCGGTGGATTCGGGCTACCCTTGTTGCAGAGGTGAAGGGATGGCGAAGAAATCTCAGATGCAGGAGAGCTCACGAGGTGTTGCATCGTCCCCCCTTCATGCCGTGAAACGCTTCTACTTCCATAACCGTCTCTCGAGTACTTCTGACAATGCCTCTGCACTACGTGCAAAAACAAGGACAACGACAATAAGGCTCTCATGAGGCAAGTTACCTCCTCACTTGATTTTTCTTCGCCTTTATACAAACGCCCACCTGAGTAGACATTCCTCTTTCCTATCCTGTAGTATCTTCCATCGTCTCTGTGCCGCTCTGTCAAAGCTACTCGGTGTTAACTTGAATGAAAGAGCACGCTTTCACCTGCTTGTGGGTGTGCTGTGTTCAGGGGACCGACGTCTTATAGATTTTGCAAGTTCTGCATTGGCACGGGGACAGGGAGATGATCCCACCTGGCGCGCAGCGCTTCAGTATGCTGTTATTGTCTATTTCGACGCCACACCAGCATTTGGGGTTGGTGAGGTGAATGAAGAATTGGGTGCTCTCTGCCTCTCACTCCTTTCCTCCCCGAAAATTTACCAGAGTCCTCATTTTACGGAGCTGTGAAATTCCTCTCCGGCGTCGACCACCTAAATGGGCGTACCTCTTGCCTACCCTCTCGGTCGACATGGACGAAAATGTCGTCGACAAGGAAGGCGGAGCTCTTTACCACAGCTCTGCAAAATCTCCTGAATCTAGCATACATGAATGAGGTAAACTTTATTCAGGCGGGAAGATACTTTGAACTCACCGAAGTAGACGTAAATCGGTGCTTCTTGAAGGCAGCAATTCAGGTTGCTACAGTGAAGTCTCTTTGCAGTTCTGCAGTTGAAAAAAACGGTGGCACTAATGCAGGAAATCCTTTCAGCTCCTGTCCCTTCAGCGTGGCGAGAGCTTCGGCTGTGGGGTCGTGCACCTGTTGAGATTTTGAGCTCTCTCTTCCCAGGTGTGGAGGCCTCAATTGTTGAAAGGTTCCGTTTAACCCTCGCTCGTTTCGTGATTACTTATTCCGTTTACGAAGCAGACTCTAGCGAATACGCGGAAATCTGCGCCGAGTTCGCGGGAACTTGTGCCTCACAAAAGTCAATCGCAGTAGAAGCTGAAAATTGTTCCAGCGTGATGCAACGTCTACTTTATGCTCTCTCTTCATCCTCTCAAGAATCTAATGTGCATGAGAACAAACCTCATCATCCTTGTATTTTCTACCTATCTCCTTTGGATCCTACTGGGCTTGAAAATTTCTTCCCATCGTCTTCCCCTTCAGCATTAATGTCAGCGTACCTGTCAAGCTTGTCATTAGTGGGACTCGGAACGAAAACTGTTCAGGAGGTATGGGCGAATGATTGCCTCAATGCAGAGAGTCTGGATGTTGGACTTTCTTACGCCTACGGACCACCACTGGGACAGAGGTCGCGAAATTGGACCAAAGTCCTGTGTACTCGTCTCTCCGAGGCTATCCAAGTTGGCGCCACCGACAGTAGTAGGATGGAGGACTATCGGCTCGTGGCAGCTAGTGTTTCCGCAAGTCCTCAATTGGCATCCGATTCCGAGGAAATTTTTCCTCCGGTGCGAACGCTCCTGAAATCTCTGGCACGTCTCTCGGCCAAGCATCCACGCATTGCTGGTTGGCGCTCCAAGGCTCTGGTCTCGCGACTAGTTAGCCATCCAGACAAATTCTTCTCTGACGCAGCCTACAGACGTAACGAGCTATTGACGATATCACAAACTCTCCCGGAAGTGTCTCTACTCTTGGCAAGGCATATGGAGGAGTCGCGCTCGCAGTTAATATTGACAAGCCTCTCAGAAATTGTATTCTCTACTGGTGATGTTGATGCGGAGACTACTAAACGTCGGCTAAAGGAGCTCTCGCCCTATCTTAAGCGTGATGTTTCTGCGGACGATTTTGCTACTTACCTTCAAGAGACTATCGACCCACGAATAGAAGCGATTCCTCTGTGGCGTTTGCTTCTTCTCTTGAAGGTCATTCTTGTAGTCATGGGTGGCCAGGACGCGGAACTGCGTCTTCGTGGCATAACTATCAAGAGGCACATCGATTTTATTAGCACAGTACTTCAACTGGATACGCCAATTTACTTCACCTTCCTGTCAGCTTTAAATAAGGTGGTTGAAGAGGACTTTCTTACCACCGTTCAACCTTACCTAACTTCCAAATCGGAGGTGGAGTCTCTGATTGTCCTCATCCACCAATCACATTCTCCCCCAGTCGTGAGAGATGCTCAAGTTTATGCAACCTATGCGACTCGTCTCCTCACCAATTCCGATAGGCCAATTCAAGATTGTACCGACTGTTTTGATGCCATGATAACACACGGTTCTGACGCATCTGTACTTGTAGATTGGATATCAAAGAGTCTGTTTGGAGCCCAGTCTCCGGCTCAGTTAATTGATCTTGAGGGACGAATGCAATTGGTCGACTCCGCCTTTCGCGTTGCTAGCGTCAAGTGAGCCACGTTTTCTCAATTTGTGTCAAGTCCGGTCATTTTCACTGGAAGAATTTGAATTTCATGCAGTTTTTAGCCCAACACACCCATACAGAACTGTGGCATCTGTTCTTTGCCTAACTGTTCACTAGCGCTGATGCAATGCTGAGGCTTAAATCCCACGCTAAAAAATTTCCATTTCATTCTGCTTCAGTCATCACGATTTTATTCAGGTTCATTGATACCAATCATAAGAGGGGCAAGAGCCTTCAAAGACGGATTTATTTTAATGGCTGTATGGAAGGTTGTGTTAAACATTGTCCTGCAATTTAGTTTAACCAGATTTGGAAGCTGAACGCATCAGCAAAAACTAAACGAGTCACCATTCACTACACCACAGGTCGTCGGATAATCCTTCAATAGAGAAATTGAAGCACTTGAAGGCATACCTCCAACGACGGATTGATTGGATCCGCGATTTTGCAGACCACTCACTTCTAAGCGGACCTCTTCAACAGCGTCTTCTGTTGCACCATTTTGAGGACATTGACACGGGGCCTGTTTTGGTGCTCCAGGCCGTTCAGGAATTTCTCTCTGCACCTCGTGTTGAACCTGTTGAACCCTTCAGCACTCTCCTCTCTGCCTTCATCGATTTCGCACAGCGCATTGCGGGACTGTTGTGTATGGACTTCGAGGAGGTAGATTTAGCCTACTGGTTTTTGGCTGGCAATGCACGCTTGTTTTCATAATTTATCTTTTTTTTTCATTTCTTCAGATTATACTAAAGACCTTGTGCGAAAGTATCAATGAATTTTTCACCACAAACTTGTCAGATTGGGTCTACTTGGAGCCATTATCGCAACGTGATCTCGAAAACTCTGATCGGGTGATTTTGCAATTCATAAAAAGCAAGCCGGTGGAGCAGCAAAGCTTAGTGGTATCTCTTCTCCTCTCTTGGTCCGCTCCTCGTCAGTTTTTTGGACATATTCTTCTCGAAGCTGATTCATCTTTTGCTAATCGTTGCATTATTGCTCAAAATGCCTTCAATCATGTGCTTGTGCGCTATGATTTGACTAGGACTTCGTTGGAAGATGTGATCACGAAGTTAATTACCTTTTTTCAAGGCAATGAAGTTCCGGCCGATCCGATCATTTGGTTATTGGGTGAGGACGAACTGTCTGATGAAAATCTTATGCAAGCAATTGCAGTGGCCATCGAATTGGCGAATTATTGTTTGACTGAAAATGCGAAAACGGTGCCTCAAAATGAGGAGAATTTGTGGAAGAGTTGGTTGGAATGCTTTGGTCGGCATCATTTTTTACCAAAATTTTCAAGGCAACTGGTCTCACGGGTACATCTTGCGCGCCTACCCAATCCAGCTTATCTAACCGCTGTCGGGACTCTCGAAACAGATGACACAAGCCTGAGAGAGGCTCTCAACAGTTGCAAACTTCTTTCACCCCTTCTCACTGCCACTACTGATGCCGTCAATCTCCCCACTGATATAAACTTGGATCCAGTTGCCTGTCGACGGTTCCTCAGCAGAGTTGGTGACTGGAGAACGTCCGAATTTCCTCTCTCCATGCTTAAAGCGGTTTTGGAAGTTGCTGAAGATCCCCATTACGATGCCTTCCTGCGACGCATTTTGTGTGGTATGCGTAGTTCAGGCGACGCTTGGATGGAAATGGTCCTTATAGGCAGGGCTTACCTTTCGAGAAAACAGCGCCTGAACACCTTTGAAGAGGTGCTGAAAGCTATTGAAAACTTACTGATTGAATGAGCGGTCTTCCGTCCTGAACTTTTTTTCCAGCCTCCCCTTTAAGCTTGCATGTGATTATTCCCTTTATTATTTTTTTTTAAAAGAAAAAAGCGAAAACACAAGTACTCCAACGTCCTCCCGTTATTTGAAAAGTGTTTGTGCTAGCTGTCAAATCGTTGCAAGCTTGCGTGGTAAGAAATCGGCAAGGACACTTACAACGTAGTCAGGGGGATAGCTGGCAACTTCGCTTATTTTAACGATTCATTGTAGATGATTGTGTGCCTATTATATCAGGTCTAGGTACAATTACCCCACCCAAGAGGGCAGACAGTCCCCAACCCACACAGTGTTCGGTCAGTTGGTTTGTGATGGTGCGTTGTTGTGCAATACAGTTCCAATGAAAGAAGAAGAAGAAAGAAGAAAGAAGAAGAAGAAGAAGAAGAAGAAGAAGAAGGAAGAAGGAAGAAGGAAGAAGGAAGAAGGAAGAAGGAAGAAGGAAGAAGGAAGAAGGAAGAAGGAAGAAGGAAGAAGGAAGAAGGAAGAAGGAAGAAGGAAGAAGGAAGAAGGAAGAAGGAAGAAGGAAGAAGGAAGAAGGAAGAAGGAAGAAGGAAGAAGGAAGAAGGAAGAAGGAAGAAGGAAGAAGGAAGAAGGAAGAAGGAAGAAGGAAGAAGGAAGAAGGAAGAAGGAAGAAGGAAGAAGGAAGAAGGAAGAAGGAAGAAGGAAGAAGGAAGAAGGAAGAAGGAAGAAGGAAGAAGGAAGAAGGAAGAAGGAAGAAGGAAGAAGGAAGAAGGAAGAAGGAAGAAGGAAGAAGGAAGAAGGAAGAAGGAAGAAGGAAGAAGGAAGAAGGAAGAAGGAAGAAGGAAGAAGGAAGAAGGAAGAAGGAAGAAGGAAGAAGGAAGAAGGAAGAAGGAAGAAGGAAGAAGGAAGAAGGAAGAAGGAAGAAAGGAAGAAGGAAAGAAGGAAGAAGGAAGAAGGAAGAAGGAAGAAGGAAGAAGAAGAAGGAAGAAGGAAGAAGGAAAAGGAAGAAGGAAGAAGGAAGAAGGAAGAAGGAAGAAGGAAGAAGGAAGGAAGAAGGAAGAAGGAAGAAGGAAGAAGGAAGAAGGAAGAAGGAAGAAGGAAGAAGGAAGAAGGAAGAAGGAAGAAGGAAGAAGGAAGAAGGAAGAAGGAAGAAGGAAGAAGGAAGAAGGAAGAAGAAGAAGGAAGAAGGAAGAAGGAAGAAGGAAGAAGGAGAAGGAAGAAGGAAGAAGGAAGAAGGAAGAAGGAAGAAGGAAGAAGGAAGAAGGAAGAAGGAAGAAGGAAGAAGGAAGAAGGAAGAAGGAAGAAGGAAGAAGGAAAGGAAGAAGGAAGAAGAAGGAAGAAGGAAGAAGGAAGAAGGAAGAAGGAAGAAGGAAGAAGGAAGAAGGAAGAAGGAAGAAGGAAGAAGGAAGAAGGAAGAAGGAAGAAGGAAGAAGGAAGAAGGAAGAAGGAAGAAGGAAGAAGGAAGAAGGAAGAAGGAAGAAGGAAGAAGGAAGAAGGAAGAAGGAAGAAGGAAGAAGGAAGAAGGAAGAAGGAAGAAGGAAGAAGGAAGAAGGAAGAAGGAAGAAGGAAGAAGGAAGAAGGAAGAAGGAAGAAGGAAGAAGGAAGAAGGAAGAAGAAGAAGAAGAAGAAGAAGAAGAAGAAGAAGAAGAAGAAGAAGAAGAAGAAGGAGACCTATTAGTTTGAATATTCGACACGAGACCGTGACCGATAAGTGTTGCGAGAATCCAAAACCAGAGTAGATATACCTAACTATGATTTGCTGGCTGTAGAACACTGGTACGGGACAATTGATTAAAAGAATCTTGTTTGGTCTGAGTTGAATTACAAGGTAGAATACTTGTTGCTCCATTAATCACACGCGGAATGAGTTCCTAATGTACGAAAGAGCGGGGTTTTTAACAAGAACAAGAGCGCCAGAAGGGTATGCTATCTTGCAGCCACACAGCGGACGCCGATATTCGGCAAACGGTGCCTGCACCACTCGTGGAAAAACCCTCACAGAGGACCAGAGACATTCACAGTAAGGTCTCGGACAATCCACGTGGGAACGCAGCGCGTTGCACTCGAGCCAACTTCACTAGAGAGCGGCGAAGAAAATACCTACGCTGACATCTTCGTTTCCAATGAAAACGAAAAGTACCAACCTCTAATTGCCAAACTTCTCACGCGTCTCACCTTGAGAATCGCTTTTCTGAAACGATGTCGGCGTTTATCTATGAGCGAAGCGCGTGCTAGAAACACAAATACTCGCATGTTTTTCCTGTGGAGTCATTCACAGATAAAGTGAGAGGATAGCAACTGCCTGCTATCATGAGGCATACAGAACCCCCTTTTCGAATCTCTGCCATCACAAAAATGACAATTTCAAAGAAAAGTTTATGAAAACATAGAAAGGAGTGAATACATTAAAAGATTAACAACATTAACAACAGACTTGAGGCGAACTGAGACAGCAGCATGTGAGGTGAGAAAGGTGGCATCGACTGAAACAGAGCTCCGCTCATCTGAGGTTACGGTTTTACTCCGTCAGTGTCATTGGATTCCCAAGACCACACACGGATGTACCCAGCTTCGTCAATCAGAGAAAGGAAAGGAGGCGAGATGGCGGGAAAGACAGACTAGGACCTTGGAATTTGGGGATTGTTGTGGGAATTGAAAGACATTCCATGGGAAGCAGAGCCCGGGGCCTGAAACTGCAGGTGTGCGTTGATAATTGATAGAAGCTCCTGTGGCTGGGGCACCCTATTGGACTGCAACTTCGACCAGATTGGCATGTCTGTTGAAGTCCAACAGAAACAATTCCATAGAAAATTGCAGACCGAATACGTATTTTAGAATATTAACACACTCAAAGCTATTAAGAACTACAATTGCTCTCTATTAGAGGAAGAGATTTACGCTGAAAATGCCTCCATTTTCAATTATTCAAGCCAAAGCAAACGCCCAAGCCTATCAATGTTCGTACACAATTACACATGGTATGCAAATTCACATTGCACGTCCCGAAATCAAAGATACTCAAGGAGGCACAAACTCCAGACATTTAAATGACCTCAAGGCTTTCGCCAACCACAGATACGTGATCCATCAAGAAAAAATGCACACTAAAAAAACTACCAATTGTTAAGATGACAGCCGTGTTTCGATTTTCGAATAAGCCAAACTGTGCACTACCTCCAAGCCATAGGCATGGAGGCAAAAGCCGAGGCAAATGGCACTGCACACATACGAATCCTGGCAAGTTATTCTTGTATGGCAAAAAAAGACTCGTTAAGACATCTACCAAAGCAGTTATTGGCAGTTGCCAGACAATTTTAATAAAAACATTTGCTGGATTACCGTAGTACATATTTTAATCCACCACCTACATCTTGCTAAAACAACAGCAAAATTCATAAGTGACACTAACTACAATAGAACAATATAATTTTCTTATAATGACTCTAGTAGCTTAAAGAACGCGTTTTCCAATTACAACAGTATTTTTTATCTACACTAGAAAATTTCGGCAAGGAACGCATCCGAACCGGTGGAACAGGACCGTTTGCGAGACACGCAATTTAGCAGCCATTAGTGAATGTCAGCCAACGAGCGCAAAGTAAGCACTAAACCTGCTAATGTCCGGTGAGAGATGGTGGAGCATTAGCAGGGACGAACAAATTTTACTTCTGGGCCAGAGATTCGATTAAGGCGTCTGATAATCGATGTGGTTGATTCGCCTAGTAAATAAGCAAAGCCGAGCGAATGACCCATTTTCAAGTAGGGGAGCGTTATGGATAAGGGCTAATTAAAGTTCAAAGAAGGTCTAGTGGATAGAGAATGAACCCACGCAAGACAATCCGAAAAAGTCTCCTGAAAGTGTGACACTAGCGTAGAATAAGGTGGCCCAACCAAACGCTTATTTAAAAACTTAGGCTACATAATTAATAATTTATCACAAAAACCACTGTATTCAACAACTTTACCATTGAAGGTAATCTCAAATGCACCCGTAGATAGAAGTTGGCCTTCGATAAGGCCGCCAATGAAGAAACACATCAAGCAAACTGAAACCTTAAAGCACAAAAAAGACGATAGCCATGAGAAAAAAACACAGTCTGGCATTGCAACTACAGGCGCATTAACTTACTTTATTTTCGTTTGCATACGTCACGAAGTTAGGGGTGCCAAGGCCAAAATAAGGGAAGGGATTAATGCCTAAAATTATCAGGGCTAAGACTAAGAACTTCAACGAGGTGACAATTTTAGCGACGAAAGCGCGCCACTGTGGAGGAGGATAGGTCGTTCCCTCAATATTAAGCATGGGGTATCGCTGGACGACAACGTGAGCCAACTCCTCGTAGGCCCTCCTGTACCCTCAGGAAACGCTATTGTGAACTTTCATGGGACAGGATTCAATGACCTACCAGTACTGGAATCGGAGGGTGGGTACAATCGGTTGCGCGTCTTTTAATTGTGGAAATTCTTTTGCTGGTTCTTTAGAGTCCTCAGTTGCGGCTATATCGGCCATATCCCGAAGCGTTAAAATCCCAAAAACAATGGCGGAAGCCAACAGATAGATTGTTAAGCGCTCCATTGAATAGTATCAGCCAAAACAATTGATGCATAGCCTTAATAGTCAAAGTATAGAAATAATAAAACAAACTGGTAAAGTTTTGCAGATGCATTGTGTTTAGTTAATAAACCATTGAATTAATGACCTTATCTATCCACAGCCCAATTGTTGATTATAATTGTCCTGCAAAAATACAAACACGATTGCTAATTGTTGCAGCGGCCATAAAATATAAGTTAACAACAAGCAAATTTTGTTGCCATTAATTTAACATTTATAATGTGTATATTATTTATAATTTTTTTACAGTTGTGACCGGAAAACCGATCTAAATAGAACTTTCCGTTACGATACATTGCGTGAAACGACAGTTGCCGTTTAGGTTTGCGACTGCAGCGTCCCGAGGCTCCCCTTAAGGCAAAAGAAGGCGCTGTACTAGGGCAGAATATATACATTATTCCGGGAACAGAGGACTTGGGGGCTGTTGCCACGGCCCGGAGGCCGACCAACCGGCTAGAACAAGATGGCCACCCAAGTGACCTAAGCCGGTAGTTCGAACAAACAAAGTATTACACAGCCCTCTCTTTCTCCAAGCGTCGTCCCCGACGCTCCCCTTCGTCCGCCTCCCGTGTCAGCCATCACAACGTAATCAGTGCTGCGAGAAGCACCCACGAGTTAACCGTCCCAGTCCAGTCGTCGAGGTTCGAACGCATGTGTTCCTGTAGTGCCATCCATTCCGCGTAGCACTCTGCAGCAAATGCGCGCCTCTTGGCCCTCCTCTGGGCTTGGAGTCCACGGCTAGTGTCGCTTCAGTTGTTAATAGCTTTCCTGTCGAACACGAGGGCGAGGGAGATGTCGAAGATGAACGTCGATCTCGACCTTTCTGTTACGAGATACCAAAGGTTCTCCCCTCCGTAGCACATGTACTTCTTTCACAACGCCGACGTTTGCCAGAAACGGCATGGAGCGGGATAAAATCCATCAAAGTCGGGTAGTTCGGACAAACAAAGTATTACAGTTACAAGCCACATTTATTATGATACAGGCGGGGAAGTATGGGAGCGAAGTATTCACGACAGGGAGCCTCAGACTCCTGAGAGGAACCACGAGCATCTGCAAGCAGGTTGGAACTGCCCCCCCCCCCGCCTCTGGCTCACGAAGCGCATTTAAACAGCACAATTATTACACAGACCCCTCGTTTTTCTTTTGAGCGCCTTCCCCAGTGCTACTCTCGTTGGCTGCTTTTAGTTATGCCGTCAGGCGGTTTTCTTCCTTCCACAATTTCGCAGGCTTCATCCTCGTGACCAACCGGCGGGACGCATTCGTAAAGTCGGACCTTATTACGATGGACCGTTGCTGGCTGGGTGTGGATTTCTGCATTTTGGACGAGGTAGCTTGCGGGGAGAGGACTCACTACACGAAAGGGGTCTGCTCCAGGGGTGGTAAAATTTGCGATGCGCACCGGGAAGGGAATCAACCTGTACATTTGGACTAGATCTCCTTCGTGGTAGGTGTTGGGTCGACTGTGCTTGTCGTAGCATTACTTTTGTCTACTCTATGACGTTTGCAAGTGTCGCTAAGCCATATTGACCATCTTTCTTATCTCTTCTTTTAGACGTATTACGCACCCCAGAGCATTGTTGGTTGCCACTTCCTTGCCCGGTAGGAAGCCGTCTAAGGTAATTCTCATTTTGCGGCCCGTGAACATTTTGAACAGGGAACCACCCCTTGACGCGTGGACTGTGGCTCTATGCACTAGAAGGGCGCGTTTTAGGCTTAGATCCCAATCTTCAAGCTGTGCCTCTGGTAAAAACCTTCAGCAGTCCTGTCGGGGTGTGATTGGTTCATTCTACTTGTCCGTTGCCCTGTGGAGGCCCTGATGTCGTGCACATCTTTGCGATTCCGAAAGCATTGCATAGTTCAATAGAGAGCCAGCTTTCGACGTGTTAACAGATCCAACGGTTGAAGAAGGTTGACGCGACTATTTCTGCGTCTTGAGACTTCATAAGTTCCGCTCAGGGTACTTTCGTAAAGTAGTCAACCACAACCAGATGATGGCGGTTTCCCCTTTTTTAAGTGGCAGAGGGCCCATGATGCCTATTCCCACTCTTTCGCCCGGAAATCTCGTAGGCATGGGTTGCAGGAGTGCAAGTGGTGCGGAGTGAGGCTTCTTGAAAGTGCTGCAAATGATGCAGACTCGGCAGAAATTTAGCACGTCCGGGGTAAGAGAGAGCCACCAGTATCGTTTGATTGTGGTCTCTATCATCATTTTCTCGCCTCTGTGCCCCAATTGCTCGTGCAACTCTTGGAGGACCGTTCGTATCAAAGAACCTGGAATAATTAGACGCTTGGGAGAAGTGGCATCATATTGATGCCATAAAATCTCATCCTCCGGGGAGAGTTTGGACCACCGTCGCCACATCCATCTGACCGCTTTGCTGGACAATTTTATCACTTCCGCAGTGGGTTTGTACAAGGATGCAAGAAACCATTGGTATGCCAGAGCCGTATCGGGATCTGTACTTTGCGTGTTTCTCCACTAATGTCTAGTAGGCTCACTTAAAAACATCGTACCCACTTCACCACTATCCCTTTCCGATGAGAGAGGTCTGCGAGACAATGCATCCGTGTTGCTAGGTGTAGTCTCTTTTCTGTACTGCACTGTAAAGTCATATCGCTGCAGTTCTTCGCACCAGCATGCAACTGAATGGTCAATCGCCTTCAGTGTTCTTAGCCAGGTTAGCACTTGGTGGTCCGTTCTCACTATGAACTGTTTCGCCATCAGGTACCGTTTAAAATGTAGAACCATTGGAAAGACGGCGAACAGTCCACGCTTCGTTGCGCTTTTCTGTATCATTCTTTTGTTGAGTCTGATACTGGCGTATGCGACGATGTGTTCGCTGCATTTCCTTCGAAGTTTGTCAAGGCTAGAACCAGAGTGGAGCAGAGCATTCGCTTTAGTGCCTTAAAGGTCTCATCATGCTCGTTCTCCCAATTGAAATTCTTTTTTGCCTCCTTCTCGGTTGGCTTGTGCAGAGGAAGAGCGATCTTGACAGAGTCTTTAACGAACCACCGGTAGTAGTTTGCCAAGCCGAGAAAACTACGGAGCTCCGTCTGATTGGTCGGTGTTGGCCATGTTCTCACTTGGTTTGTACGATCTTCGATGACCGCCATCCCGTCTGAAGAGACTGTATGCCCCAGAAAAGTGACCGAACGTTGAAGGAAATGGTGTTTCTTTGGATGCAAGGTCAATCCTGAGTCTCAATGACGGTCCAGCACTAGTCTAAGACTAGAATTGTGCCCGCGCATGTCTTTGCCAAGACAATAATGTCATCGAGGTAGATCATGCAGCGTTTTGAAAAAAGTCCCATTAGTGTCGTCTGCATCAGGCGCTGAAAGGTAGCTCCAGCGTTACAGAACCCGAAGTGCATTGTCTGGGATTTATACTACTCGTTTGGCACTATGAAGACTGTCTTCTCTCTGCCTATCCCCGCTACTTCCACTTGCCAGCATCCGGATTTGAAGTGCGGTGTGGAAAACCACTTTGATCCGTGCAGGGAATCCAATGAGTCATTAATATGAGGTAAGAAGAAAGCATTCTTCTTGGCTACGACATTTAACTTCCTGTAGTCAATAGGCAGCCGTAGGCTACCGTCACATTTCTTTACCAGTGCGATTACGGAAGTTCACAGTGACTTGGATGGCTTTGTTACCTCGTCTTTGATCATCTCTTGCACTAAACGATTCACTTCTTCCAGGAGAAGCTATGGTATGCGTCTCGGTGGTTGCCATATGGATCTAGCTTCACCCGTGTGGATGGTATACTTGATGATGCTTGACCGTCCGAGTTCAGTTCCTTGCCAAAGGAACATGTTCGAGCACCTACTCGGCAATGAGCGCAGTTCCTTCCTCTTTCTGTCGGTATTGTGCGTTAACTGAGCGTAAAGCTCATCTAAGTTGTTAACTGCAATACCCACAGACTCGAAAAGAGAACAGCAGATTGCGTCTGCGGCCCTTTTCGGGTGAGAAACGACTGAGTTTGTTTCCTTGTACTGCTGGGTCGACAAGGTACCTTCTGCGAAATTTAGAACTGCTTTGGTCTTGTGAAGGGAATCAGCGCCGAGTATCGCATCCTAAACCAATTCTGGACATGCAATAAATTTTACCGTCCAGGTTTCTTTCTCCATTAAGACATTCAACGACGCTTTCCCTTTTACCATAATCTTCCTTCCTTCTGCTGAGAGTAGTTTTGTAGAGAAGGATCGGTGCAAAACTTGCTACGCAGAATCGGGAAAGCTTGGAGATTCACTATGGACTTGACTGGTTGCCGGGGCCTCGCATAAATGGATGGGAACCATTTGGGGGTAGGCAGGATAAAGAATAGCAGGGCTCACCTGCTCTTGGCGTCTGATGCGACGCAGTCCAACGAGGACATGCTGGGTTCGACACCTAAGACGTCGGTGCCAGGAGGAGCTCCTGACGCTTCCTGGTCGCAGCCTCGAACAACCGATTGAGATGGTTGGCCTTCACGGCGTGGAGCTTCGCAGCGATGGTTGGTGGTTGGACTCCCGCTCGGAACTGAACAACCTCTAAAAGTTCGTTTCGCTAGGCATTGCAGGTTCCTAGCGCACTCCCTGTCGTCTTTGCCTACCTTTTGATATCGGTAGAAGAACTCTCGCACCAGCGACTGCTCTCGCTGGTCAATGGCCAGTTGGGCCGGCGTCTCGCACCAATGGCCGATGTCGAAGTCAACAGGTAACTCCGGGTTTATCGCTGCCAGAAATAGCTATTGCGGAAAAGTGCAGAGGATCAGTAGAACTCTCTGCCACTGAGGATATAAATGGAGGTTAAATTTAACGGTTTCACACAGTCTTCAAAGTTCATTCCCTCTTTGAAGTTCCGCCAACACTGCCACCAGGGTAGAAAATTATTTCCTTCTTCCACTCCTGCTATTAGAAGGCTGAGTGTAGCGAGACATTTATTATGATGCAGGCAGCGAAGTATGAGAACAAAGTATTTACGGCGGGAGCCTCAGAGTCCTGACAGGAACCACGAGCGTCCCCAACCAGGCTGAAGTTGTCCCCTCGCCTCTGACCCAAAAAGCGCATTTAAATAATGTAAATATTGAAACAGATCTAGCGACATAATAATTGAAGAAATGGTGAATGCATAAAAGGAGCTTAAGTCCCCCTGTAGCGTCCCTAGACTTCATTGAAGGCAAAAGACGGCATAATATTATCTAATAATGTATACTAATAGATGACATACATATTCTGTAAACGGAGACATTGGGGCTGCTGACATGGCCCGAAGGCCAGCTAGCCCGACTAGGACATTTTGGCCATCTAAGTCCGAAACTGGCAGTCAGAACGGACAAAGTCCTACACTTCCTAACTTCAGTGCCGTCTAGCCACCCATTTATCTGTTTTGCATTTAACTACTGGAGACGTGCAGGGGATGTCGCGTGTTCGCGTGATTAACATCTTCACGTGGGCACTGTAGATAGTGACCCAGTAGACATTGTAAAATTGTTCATGCCTGGTACCGTTTCAGCAGTTAATAGCATCTCTGTAGTACCCGAGATTGTGACAATTGTCGAAAGTTAGGAGTGCTCATGGTTTCACCCACCTGTAACAGGTGTCCTTCTTTTTTCGTTATGAGTTATGGTATTCGGTCATGGAAATGCTAAGAGCTGGAGAGTGGAGTACTACCTGTAGAAACTGAGGTGCTATGGTTCAACACTTACGTAAACCTAGTATCCAGTCACGACCATATCACTAAATGATTTTCATTTTCCTGAGAAAACGAAATAGCAATTCATCTCACTCTTTGAGGAAAACGATTGCAAGACGCACTTAGGTTCTGCTGAATTACATCTGCAGCTATTTGAACCCGATTTGGTAGCTTAGTAAACTACTTCATTACAAATAGCAACGAATATGAAGAAATTCTGAGAGCCCGTAGGCATAGACAGAGCGTCCTGGCACCGAGCAGAAGTACAACCCGCAGAGTCCGGGTTGTCGAGTATAGTAACAAACCAAACCCCGAACCACGTAGCCTAACTTGAGTTCAAAAAGAAAAAATTTAAAACATAAGAAAAAACGAAAGTCTCTTCATTGGGCGCCAGAAAAGTGCATATACAGGGTCGGGGTGACGTAAAACTGAAAGTCAACTGGTGAAAAAGCGGAGGGCTTGAGGGAGGGAAGAGACGGGAAGAAGTGGAGAGCACGGATCAGAACAAAGATGGCATAACATGGTGTTGATCGGAGGTTGGTTCCTAATCGGTCACCGATGCTACTGCTGCGCTAAGCTTCCCGCCTCCAATTCCGTCGAGATCCCTCCGCCGACGTCAGACACGATGGGGCGCGCCCATTCCACAAACTCGTCGATTAGCACCGGCCAGGCACCTTAAATTTAATTTTCACAAGTGTACACACGCAAAAGCCGTAGGTCAGACCGAATAGAATGTCTGTATCAAGCCTCTACCGGAGTAGCCTTTAGCTATCAACTGGTCGGAAGGCATGAAAGAAATGTTTTGATTTGAATTGGCGATAAAGCGGAAGTTCGATTAATCCAGTAATTTCCACCCTGGATCAGGTATAGTCTCACAATCGAAACACCGACACTTGCCAATTAAATGGACAAAAAATGCCTTCGATAAAAAAATTTTATTTCCTTCCCATAAAAAAAACTCTTTTACTAATAGAGCTATGATAAAAGGGGCAGCGTTCCAAAATCCCCAACAGCTTACGAAATAATGGCAGAATGAACCAGAGAGAGGCAATGTGAACACATTATTTACGCATCGCGTTGCAGAACTGTGAAGGTATGTCTTGGGAGAACGTGTAACCGGCTATCTTCAAAATAGTCTTGTCAGGTAATACCCACAAAAGATGTGGTCATATTTCAAGAAATCATGGACGGACAGTCGATAGAGCAGAGAAAGCAGACGATGAAAGGTTTGATGGCCTTCATATGCTCATCAGCACTGGCATGGATAACCTTAGAGTGGCCCCCAGCCACAGTGGTTCCACAATTATGCTCGTCTTAAATTTCACAACATTGGGCGTTAAAGATGGGATGAATAGGATAGGGATGCTTCCACATAACTTAATAAAATACCGTTGGAAGTGCCATTTTTACCCAAGAATTCCAGAGGATTGTCAACAATAAATCGCAACCAGCCCACAGGGGTGCAAAAATCTGTGGATCAACGTGACAACCGATGTCGGAGATTATTGTCTAACGCACGGTTAAGATGACTGTACATTAAGTCGACTGCCTAGTTCGGAAAGACCCTGTTCCTTCACATACGACTTGAATAATAAGAAAATGAATTATTTCCACCAATTAAGTCCCTATTTGAGTCTGGTAGAATAGAGTTTGGGGCGCTGTTGAGTTTTCCAAGTCACGTTCTTAACAAAGAGGACTCAGTAGTGACACCTGAGAAGAACGCAAAGTCCGACATGAATGGGGAAACCATTTGGTAAGAACAGATAGGCATTTAAAGAGCCACACCAGGGCAGTAGATGAAGATCCCCAACGTGTTTACGTGACAGTATGTAATGATGTACGACTATTTGCATATTTTCGCAGTTCTTGAGTTGAAATCGTGTTAGCAATTGACTGAGGCATTCAAAAATTTGTTAACGGCAGTTGATAGCTTTCGCAACGATGGCACGGAGCTCAACGATCGGCGATAGTTCAATCAAAAAGCCAAAATAACTAATTAAAAAAGCAGATGATACGTGTGGGAAAAATTTCCACGTCTCGAAAACTTATTTTTGAATTCGAATGAATTATATGCGAAAAGGTCACTTTGAAAAAGTCTAGGACTACACAAAATTGGCATGAAAACCGATGGAATCGAATTCTAGGCCTCTGCACTTCAATTAGGCGTGTAGATGAATAATTAAGATGCTCATTCCCCTCTTCATGCTTGGCTGCAAACGAAAGTTGTGATAAACGGTAAAAGACCATCACCAATCAAAATAAGCTTTTGAAGTTCCCAGACAGGTGGCAATGATTCACAGCAAAAGCAACCGGAAAAGTGGCCCTGATTAAAATAGTTTTCAAAAGACTCAAGGTAAAGTACTACAACTTAGTACCTAGAATCATTTTCCTAGAGACACACCTCACTGACCCCTTCCAAACACAAAAAGAGGAAATCTGCTGCCCAAGCCAAAATTAAAATAAAATTAGGCAACATTCCATACATATGATTAAGGAACAATTTTGTCGAAAAACGTTCAAGAAAAAACGCCAGATCATAGATTCCTCACAAAATAAGGGAGCACTTACTTGCTAAAGAAAAGAAAACACTTATTGCCGAACCATAAGGTGGTTTCAAAATCAGACTCACCTTCCAGATCATAGTTAGAGAAATCTGGAGAAATTGTATTGACAAATTCGAGCATCAAGTCCCAGGTGTCCTTCGAAATCGATGACTTATGCTTCTCCTGCGTAGAAAGAGAGGTGGTTGAAATACGAGTCAGGGGAAGTCCAAATTACAGACAGAGAATGAAAGGGATGTCTACCTGGAGGAATCTGAACCACAGATCAAGATGTGCAAATTTGCCCCGAAGTAGAAGGTCAAAGTAAGGGATAGCGTAATCAAGCACTTCAAAAGGGAGGGAAAGCAAGATTAGATGTGAGACGAAGAGAAGGTTAGGAGGATGAAAAGCTTACCAAGCGTTTTACTATCATGCCTGTCTACGTTAGCAAAACCGAAAGTGAAGGTGTAGAGGCTTTTAAATGCAGCGGGATCCTCGACTTCCGATTCCAAGGTAGCCACGCGATCTCGAAGTGCCTCGATAGAATCACAACTTGAAAAAAACCAAGACAATGGGAAACTGTGGTTTGAAAATGAAACGCCATAGTAGTAGTCCGCCTACCCCAATTCGTGTAGACCGCGGAAAAATTCCTCCTTCGTGAACTCGCCCTGAGTGCGGGCACCGAATTTCCAGGCCAAAACAAGTACCACACGACTTGCAGGATCAAGATGAAGATCTGTCACAAGAAAACGCTCCATGCCGGTTGCCAGGATGCGGTCAGGATATTGAGGGTCTGTAGGAAAAAAACACAGCTAATGCAAACTCGGAAATGATGGAGAACGGTACGAAGAATGACGTTAGACCAACCGCAGTAGCGTTGAAATAGTTGCTCGATTTTAGACTCGTTGATTGTATTAGAGCTGTTGCTGTTGTTGTTGTAATAATACTCAAGGGAACTATCTAGTTTCCAGTTGTTCATATGAAGGCAATGGAGAGCTGTCCTTTCGTCGCTTTGCGTCACTGACTGAAATCTCTTCACTGCTCGATCTCGAGAGGAAGAAGCTCTAAACTGCAAACCAGTAAATAAGAATAAATAGACTAATAATCAATTCACTAATGTCAAGGACTATAGTTTAACACTAAGAGAACTGACGCAATAAAGAATTTGTGAAATACGCCTAGCAAAAGGGATGAAAATAGGGGTCCAAAAGGAATCAGACGAAAAAACAGAATCGATCCCCGTGAGACCTGTTATCTATTAAATTACTAGTAAAAGAAAGCATTAACAGACAGACATTTCACTATCACCGGAAGTCTTGGACGTTAAGTTTGGTATGTACTCAGATCTGAACCAACACCATGATCACATGTCGTCCTTTGCAGAGAAAACCCACTCAATGATCTAGTCAACAGCGTCCAAACTAACCCAAAAATTTGCAAATGACTAGTTACCATTTTATCCATGATAAGAAACAGTCTAATTTGTCCACAAATAGAGGAGGGGTACTAAAACAAATCAGAGTGAAGATAAGTATCCAGTTTATTTTATTATTTAGCACCTTTCCCCTCTCATCTTATTATTAAATGAGCTGACTACAAAAAGCAAAGGTAAAACCACTGGAATGATATTGCTGAGATTTTGTTAATACCGATTATTAAGAAAAAACGTTCCAACGTGAGATTTCGTTGAACTGTAAACACTTATTTTAACGTTTTACTTAATTTAGCCTTATTCGTGCAAAAATATAACCCATTTTATTCGTT
>CM010314.1:314074-446574 GCA_001923025.3 Taenia multiceps
ACAAGGATCGGCTGTTAAGCAATGCTCTTGCGTTTCCCGTTACTCGTCGGTGTTTGGTAAGCTTTGTTATTGCAGAGTTGAATCCTTTCCAACGACTCCAAAATGTTTTGCATTTGGGGGAGATTTTCGCTAATAATTGGGCAAATGGATGGGTGGATTGTTAACAATCCAGGCCATCGGATAGCGTGGTAGCCTGCGAGAGAGGAGAAGCCTGAGTATTTAAATGCACAAATGTATTCACAAAATGGACATTGCTTTTGAAATAATAAGTTGTTTTCCATTAGGAGACGAATGAAACATTAGTTGTATCTCATCGAGTGTCCTTGCTGCACCACTCAAAGCTGGGCGTTATGAGGGTTGGAGCTTGATTTTTTCCTAAACGGCGCATACGAAGCGCCGTATTATCAAAAGTGTGACGGTAAAATGGAAGTACTAGAATGTTGGCTTAGGTGAATGTTCATTATCAAAATTTTAATCTGCTGTGGTATCGTCTTTTGATTCTCTATTTTCGATAGGCTCGATCAAGGAATGTGGAAGGTGTGAGTCTGGATCCTAATCAATACGATCCATGCTTCCTTCTCCCGTTATTCCTCCAATATCTTTCTTCTGGTGAGTTTGATTTTAATTGCTTTCGTCAGGCAATAGAAGACTGTGATTGAGCGAGCGAATGAACGAGTCGTAGATGGAGTGAGTGGATGGAAGAAAGAGCTGGTGCTTGAGTAAAAGAATGACTATTGGATGTAGGCTGGTGATTAGCTTGGTGGGATGGTGCGTGGATCTTTCGAGTACATCCGGTTATATACTGGTTCACTCAATGAGCGCTGTTGTGTAAAGGCAACTTTTCTTTACTAGTCAATCAGTCCAAACATAACAAAAGCAAAATAATGGACTGTTAAAAGATGAAGGAAGAAGAACTAATTGCGCCCATGGAACTCACGCATGTGATTCCTTTTTGGGCATCTGACAGCGAGTGGTTAGAGTGTCTAATCGAACGAGACCTCAACATTCAATTAATTTCGGTTTCACCTTCCGTCCGTAGATGACGCAGAGGAAGAATTGCATCCCAGTCGGGTAGATATACGCGGCTTTTACATCCGCAACTGCCTCGCTTTTGCAGTCGGCGCCCTCTCCAGCTACTCACGAAATATTCGTGGGCTTGCAAAGTCCGTTATCGCGCGGTTTCGGCGCCTTTCAGAGGCCTGGAAACCCTCTAAAATCCCTTCAGTACCGATGGCTCTTGCCGCCATGAAGCAGTTTCCAGAACGTGTTCAAGTAAGTACTTTTGTATTACCACCGCAAATTGACGATAGTACAGAGCAACTGGAACTACAAAGTATCTTTTAGTAGGAGCTCACCCAAGAAGTTGTTAAAAGGTTACAGATCCAGGAGTATATTTATTGCAAATTAGTGAGAGTAATGAAAGACTGTCCAATTTGGGGGAAAGGAGGGGGGGGGGGGGGAGGAGGAAATGGTGAAACTCTCTTATTTTAGGCAAGTATTATTTTGCTATATGGCTCCCATTTGAGCGTCACTGTCATAACGAAACGCCCATTTGGATGTGGCGAGTTTTTTTCCGTAAACTGTTCTGGTATGTACCGATGATGCCAGACCTCCTCTAGTCGAATTACATCGAAATATTCACTCAGAACTGGACCACGTTCCTTACAGCATATTTCATCTGCTAATCGCTTTAGTTGAGAAAGGAGAGTACTCATGTTCTCATTTCACGGTGTTAACTTGCTGTAAGCGAAATTATTTCCATTCAATCTGTGCCCGTCGGAAGTCCACGCGGTTTCGATACCTTCTCTTCTCTGGGTGTCTGCAGTGTCCAGTCACGGAGATCGGGATTGTCGTCACTAATGTAGCATGTGCGCTATGTGTTGCGTGGAATAGGCTATTAATTTACCACCTACCTGTCATTCCTTGATCAAAAGGTTCGAGAACTATCGCATGCCTCTTCTTTGGATAGTTGAATTTCATGTTGGATACCCTGCGGAATAGTTTGAGCACCAAGGCGGGTGAGTTGGGCGGGGGAGCACGGTGTTCGGTGCTTTTTGGCTCACGCGCGGACACCTCCTTTCGATTGTCGCGAGTCCATGCCAACTTCTTCATCCACTCTCTGGAATGCTCACGAAACCTGGTGCGTCTATCCTGCATTTTTTGTCCAATCGCCTTGTTCTTGTGCTCATGCCCTTTACTGCTTTTTTATTCTTTTTGTTTCATTTTTGTTCCCAAACCATTCAAACGCTATGAATTTACAGCCCTGAACTCATCCTATTTTGACTGGTTTGCATTAAGCACGAGAGGTATTAGCCTTTCTTGCAATCCGATTTTATGCATCCTTTTTTCAGAACACAGGATGTACGAGGTGTTCTGGAACACTTACATGGCGAAACCGGCCATTGATTTGGGCACGGTTCCGGATTTCATACGAATCATGTACTCGGTTCACAAAGATGTAAGCAATTGAACTTTTCTTAACCGTACTTCTCATCGCTTTTTGTTTTTCTGAATGGAAATGATCAATCTCACCAATAAGTGGTAGGCATTTCCGTATTCCACTTCTGTGTTCATACGCCCACCTATCCTGCATTCATGTACCCTGTCAAATCCTCCCAACCATGTAACATGATCACTTCTACTCTCTCACCATTGCTTTTTGGGAGTCACTGTGAGATTGGGATTGTAGCTGAACAGGGTCATCCACCACACCACAGGGGGAGCTTTTCACAATAACTAGGCCCTAGCTTTTTCGAAAGGCTTAGCCGTCAAGTTGGCTCAAGGCGACAGGACATCCATGATTTTATTATCAAAACAGATAGCGCTGTGCCACTGGTCGTAGCTCGAACCGTTCGGCTAGAGTGATTGGGAGAAAGTTGATGCGGTCTTCCTGAGCCTCCTTTTTGTAAATCTTGCATTCGAATGTCCAGACTATGATTTTCCCTCTAAGGTGACCAGGCGATGCGTTAAAATTTAAGCATCCGAGCGTTTTTGGAAGTGTTAGCGTCCTTAGTAGGGGGGCTAAGAGGTCGATTGAGCCCTCAAGTTAACTCCGAAGGGGTAGATATGGACCCTCTGGGTGCGGTGGGGAAATAAGGAATTGAAGAGGTGTGTGGTAAAACGAGATGAAAGACGAAATGAGTTGCTTTTTGGTTATCTGGTGAGGATGTGGTGCCTACTTGCTTCTAACTCCTGGTTGGTGTTGTAGGCGTGGACCAACTATCGCATCATTCATGCCAGATATGACTTAGGATAGTTATTTGAGACGTTAACCTCGAGTTGTCTGGATTCTCCTTCTCAAAATGTCTAAATCATAAATGCGAAGTGAAGTGTTCACAACTTCGGTAATAATCAAAACTCAGCTTGCATGGGAGGATGCTTCAATCACTTCAACTTCAACCGACGTTCTACTTCACGGGGGTGGAAATGAGAAGGGAATAGCTAAGGATGTGCCAAAGGCTATCGGATTGACAACCTCTCCTGTAATTCTCTGTAAGCCTTTGCATCCGCTTTGATACTATGGAACAGTTCATCTAGTCCTAGTCACATTGATGTGCCGTAAATCAGATGCTTGCAGGTATGCAAGCAATCTACTGGTGATACAACCTCTTTATCACTGTAAAAGATTGTGGACAGTCAGTGTGGATAATGACCACTGCCATTCCCTTATCTCTGCAGTTTCGTGTTGAACGGCAGTGGATGGTGAAGCTTTGTGCCGACAGTCTCAATGATACCTCAGAATACCTGTTGTTGGAGAAATCTCGAGTCTACAAGTATTGCCTTCTGTTATATGCCGATCCGGGAGTCGACACAACCACTCAGGTTAGAGACCGTCCCTTTACGTGTAGTCGAAGTGTATACTTGCCTTATTAATGTGTGTAAGCAAGATTGGTTACAGTGACATTTCAGCTTCATAATACCATTATCCTCATGTCGAGCCTAATGAACTGTCATAATTCGGTGAAAACTTAGAGGCCACATACATGTGATGCTGATAGTATGCCGGTGTGAAGTTGATGCATTAATCAATTTCACAATCTGTCCTCAGCCTTTCTCCGTTTGAGCTCGCCTTTGCCTTTGCTATTTGGGAAGCAGGTTTGCTTTTCATGCGGGTCTTTCAAGCTTTGAGCAAGACGTCCGCTTTTCGGCGGTACCTCAAATCCCATTCCCTGTCCATATTTTTGACGTCATGCTACTGAATTCATTTCAGTGGTATTGTTGGAAAGCGCTTGCGTTTGTAACATGTGATTCTTGAAGTATTGGTCTAACCAAATCGAATCTGCAATTTTAGGAAGTCGAGCATCCTACAGATTGTGAGTTGCCATTTCTTCTCACGTCTAGGTACAAATTCTTCGTCTCCTGACAGCTACTACAAGGATTCCTCGAGCGTGTCACGCTCTAACTCGTTTTCACGCTTTTCCGCTGTGGTTGTTTAGACATGCTCTCTCGACTACGTAAGCGCCCTCCTTTTCTTTTCCTTCTTCAGTTTCTTTTATTTAAAAATGCTTCATTTTTTCGTTTGTTTTAGTCACTCGCCGTCCCTGCGCTACTTCTCCACTATCATTTCACAGATGATAGCAGCATTCGAGGAGGCAAAGGAGGGTTCGCCGTGTCTTTCAATGCTCCGACTCCTTGATACACCTTCAGGTTAGTCTATAATCGTCGGCTTTCGGGTTCAATTTTTTACATTTACTCAGGGTTTTGGAGGTCTTTGAGCAAGTTTACACTTTTTTCATTTTGCCACTGTCTTTAAAATTTTCGTTACAGAAAAATGCATGACGAATCTACGTTTGGTAAACGAAGGACAAAACGTGGTGCTGCTTGATGGGAAGGGTTCGATATGCAGAAATGTACATTTGAAATATAATTTTGATGAAGTGTAATGTTCTCATGCACGGTTTTGGGGTTAGCTCAAACTCTGAGACAAGTAATTTAGGAAAAAATATGTACAACTGGAGATCAATGACTGTTCCGTTGGGGTCGTGATGTCACGACATTAGTCATGATTAGGCAAACGGTGTTTTACTTTGCTTCCAGCAGGTCCTTGGAAGTGCTATTTCGTAAATTGGGCGCAAAGCTGGGTTGAGTCGAAGGGTTGGAGGACTCGTGTCAAAATCGTCATGTAGAAATGTCTGCCCTTCAAGTTGACCGAAAAGCGATTTTGCGGAAGCGCACCAACAGCCTGTTGTGCTCGTCGACTCCCAAACCACAACCGATGGTTGAATTTGATCACTTGAGCAACTTCTTTAAGTTAATTTTGGATGTGAATGTAAGGTTCTTCTTTCCCCACTTCACAATCGGTGCTATATTTTGTTGTTCCTTCTTCCAGTCCCAATTCCTTAGATCGAGAAAATTCGCTACAAACTTACATCGTTTTCCGTGCAATGTGGGAGCTTACACGGTAACAGGACCTTTATGGGGAGAGTGAAGTAATTACATCCACATCAGTCCGAATCACATCACACACACACACATCAACTAGTTCCTCAGACAATTTCCATGAGTCTGATTTGTGGGCTCTTTCTTGTGCTCTATGAGACATAGATGTAATGCTCCAAGGCTTCCCTGAAGGCAAAAGAAGACAGTAATCAGGTAGAATGCGAAACAGGAACCGGAGAGGGTGATCAAAACTTCCTCAAAAGCAAAATGCGTCAACGAGGAAATTGAATTCATAATTTTAACCCTTTTGTGCTTTTTCTGATCTCATTATTTAACTATTGGAGTCATCGCCTGTGTATCACTGAAATATTTTTTGATTAAGTACATATTCCCCAACTTGCCGTTATTTGGGTGTGGAGGTGGGTCGTTAGGTCGCTTGGGTGGTTGGTTGGAGGCAGGGATTTTACAGGAGGATTCCTATGCAGTTTTGAAGTTCTTCATGTAACTCATCGACCTTGAGAAGCACGGTCTCGTCGCCTGGTTTAGACCTGTACCGATGCTCGGAGTGGGGTCTGGCGAGAAGTTCTCGAGATCAAGTTGTGTCTTGCGCTTTAAGGGCATTGCAATCGGTGTGTTGCAAGGATTGCGTTGCTCACCAGACTAACTGGAGCACAGCTACTGTGGTGGTGGAATAAGTCTCCACAGTGGTCCTCGTGTGTGGCTCTCAACCCAGCCAATCCCTGTGCGAATCCACTCTGCGTGAGAAAGGCATGGAAGTGGACTGAGGATGCGTCACACGCGTCTGCCTACGGTCTGCGGCTGGGAAAGCAAGGCGCCATGACTGCATGAAGCTGGTTCCTTGTGGTAGATGGTGAAGATGGGGTGGCACCGTTTTCGTCACGATTAGCATCACTTGGCTCAACTCAACTACTGAGAGCTTGGAGTGTGTTTGATGTGAGCAAGGTGCGCTGAAGCGGTCTCATTACCCCGAGACCTTCTAGACCTTAGACACACAAACGTGCGCCTTCTGTTTTTGCTGAGACCTTGTGCAACACTTTCATCAACCATAATTGTCCTACGAACTCTTCACTGACTCACGGTTTGCCAGCCAAAATGAGCAACTATTTGGTCAGAATGATGACACCAATTTCTTTGCCAACATATACAACATTAGCAGGACTTGCCTCCCTCTGTTAGCGCAGGTGGAAGGTCTTGCTTAATCACTTCAGTGCGCTTGCTTTGGCTACTGCCTAAGAGTAATGGTGGTTTTTTAAGATGCAGACCATTGCAGAGTCGATGATTTTAAGCACCTTCACTATCAACACGTTTACCAAGAGCTAGGAGAGTGTGGTTGGAATTGGTGGATTGTGTGGAGGGAATAGGTGGAGCTGTGAAAGATTCACCTCTGACCGGTAAATCGTTAGTCACGGACGAGATGAGGATCGATGTATTGGCACTTAAAGGACAATCTTTTGCTCAATTAGCCTTTCATTCAGTCAGTCGGCTTAATGCATGTCAACATGATTAGTGATTTGAATCCACATTCCTACTGACGGATTGCCGGTGAGAAGTGCGTGTAGCAAATGTTGTAAAGTTGGACTGGTAAAGCCTAGCAATTGCTCTTCGCATAATCAGACACCACCCTCAATCGCGTACTTGAGTGCTAATGCTTACCAACGGTACTGCTGAGCCCCACCCAAAACACCTTTGACGATAAGAGCCCTTCACTTCACGTCACCTCTAAGCGCCAAGCGGGCGGACCTCCTGCGCCAAATAACACCTTCAGTCCAACCGTTGTTATGGGCTATGCCTTTTGCACCCAATGCGGCACCAGTTGATGATGCTGAAATTGATTGCAACACTTCCATCAATCGTGATTGCCGACGCAATTTTACAACGTTGGCTAGGCGTTCTTTTTAGAATGTGAGTTCAAAGCGGTCAAGAGATTCACACCTATCTCATATGTCCCTGTCCAACTCACTGGCCATATCACTGGCATAAAAAGCGGCGACAGACAGACAGACAGACAGACAGACAGACAGACAGACAGACAGACAGACAGACAGACAGACAGACAGACACTCGCACAGCTTGCATTGAGCGATTGTACCGCACGCACAACCACACCAGAGACCTTGAAGAAGAAATTCTCCACTTGACTCCTGAGAATGTTTTGAGTGACATGAACGATGTGCGCTGCGCAGCTCTGCTGTGCGGGATTGAAGCCTGCCATTGACGTGCGCAAAATGTGACACAAGCTTGAAACGCGGCTCTCCACTTGACACTTGAGTTCGATGTGAGCCAGAGCTTAAATTGCTCGGAGCTCTTCAAGGTAAGATTCAGTCCCACCATAGGCAAATACCAGACCTGGTCGAAAGAGTCTCATCAACCATAATGGCAGAGCAAACTTCACGGCATTTGCAGCACGCACTTCTTGATGGCATCTGGTTCATCAAAAATAAAGTAAGAGTCCAGACATATGTAACAGCCAACCACTTAACACAATATTCATGACGATGTGCAAGGAGCTGGCAGCTCATGGTAACGAGACCTCTTCAGCGACTTCACTCTTGCCACTTGCATCATTAGTAAGCGTCAAATAAGCAGCCTCGTTTTGCGATGTCCCAAGTGGAACTCAGTGCAGTAAGATCGGTCAGCTCATGACTCTTTGGCCATAAGGCGCTACACATTGTGCTCCAAATTGCATTCCAAGGAAGCCGGATCAATTCTGCAGCCCAGACAAATTACAGTCACGTAAGAAAAGGCTACTTTTTCTTAAACACGCACACTAATCATGGAAGTCACCAGTTGCACGTCTCAAGTTTCCAGATTGCAGTCTAAGTCAGACGACTGTGACGCTCTAAGATGGTTTAGCAAATAACTGCGCAGAACATTCGAGTAGAAGGCGGTGGACTGCCAATTAAACGCTTCTCACTTCCCAGTCAACGTCTAAGATAGCAGCAAAGGCCTTATGCGCACTTCCCACACAATGGTGTTCAAGCACAATAGGTGAGTTACAAGAAGAGCCTAATAGATCCCATATCACTCAGCAGAAAGGGTAAATAGAGTCAAAGGAGATCACTCAACAGTAAGATTGAAATCAGCAAACTAAACTGTGCTTCTCACCATCGCCAATCCACCTAGCTTGAAGTCATTGATTTTCACGAACCAGGACGTCGAAACCTGTCCCAGAATGAGCCATCAAAAGGTAAGCAAAGCTCTAAACAAATACTTCGTTGATATCTTGTCAAAAATACAAATTGTAAAAATCGGAATTAGAGAAAGAACAAAAGAAGTTGAAAGTTAAGAATCCAATGTCAATCTCTCAACCCGTTCACTCAATCGACTAGCGTAGCTTTCTCCCTTCTTCACTGATGCTTTGTGCATCCATCCCAGAGCGCTGCGACCACTGCATCCGGCTGCTGTTTCGCGTCCGCCCAGCGATACCACCACCGCCACCGCCACCACCACCACCACATGACTTCGACGGAAATGCAGTGCTCGCTGGATGCGTACAACTCTTCGGTGGCGACCGCTCCTCCTTCGGCAAAAAGTACGCCGGTGGATCAGTCACTTCCACCTTGGACGCAGTGAAATTCAACTTCACTGCCGACACGAATTTCCGCAGAGTGGACAACACACTCACTGCGTCATTCAGTCTCATCACATCACTGGCATCGTTAGCAGCGCGGAGGAACGCATTCACCAGCCACAGTCGCATTGCCACACCAGACGGCACCTCCTCACACCTCAGATGCGCAGCCATGTGGACAAGCAAGGCGAGCGAAGGAAACACCACACAGTGTAGAGGAAAACGATTGTAAGCAGCAGATGAGAAGTCCGGCGTCCTGCTGCCATCCTGCAGTGCGGCAAGAAGTCGACACAGCGACAGGTAGTGCTCGTACACCAACATCAACTCCAACACACTGTAAAATCAACGTCTTCTCCACTGCTGCACTTGGATAAGTACCGCTCGCCTCCATTTTCGACACAATCAACGACTTCAAGCCATCATAGTGGTCTGCCACGGCCGACGCACCACACTCCACGTTGAAATGCGTAGCCACTGCCACAACCAGCATTGACACTCAGCTATATCACAGTCCTGACGCTCCGCCTTTTGCTGGTGCCACAGAACGCACGAAAGCACTAGGGCAACGCTCCAGTCAGGCACATCCAACGTGTAATCCAATCCGATGAAGGCGTAAATAAAGTCATCTGCCGAGCAGTTGCAAGGCAATTGCATTGACTTCACTTCAATCATGTAGGTTTTGAATCGGAAATCCCCCTCGTAACATATTTCCTTCGCACAGGGTCGCAGTCCCACCAATTTGGAGGTAAGGCCATTTGCCTCCTCCACTCCCCTCATCAGCCAGTAGTGAGCGTAGCGTAGAATTCTGCTCGGCTCGTAAGCAGAGGGCAATTCAACGAGGTAATCGCTTGTATGGCTTAAAGCAACCCCAAATTTACTGTAAATCGCTACAATAAATAACCTATCCAGCGAATTGGAGCGGTATAAATGAACTAGTGCCACCGGCCATCCCGAGAGAAAGTCAAAATCATGCTTCAATGCAGCAGCACCATTCAAAATTTCAGCTGCCGAATGAACAAAACAAGTAGACGAAGGCTTATGACATTGCTGATCCTTTTCCTCTTCAACACTCGCCGTCGGTGCTTTCACTAGCGGAATACCATCTCCTAAGTCAAGAATCTTAAGCACTTGGGAGGGTTTGAAGCTACTTGCATAGCTCGGACGTCAGCCAAACCAGCTAGAACATTATAGCTGCCCAAGTAGCCGAAACGGAAACCGCCAATCGGAATAAACAAAGTATTACATAGTGCCTCTCTTCCTTCGAGTGTCGTCCTAGATGCTCCTTTGGTACACCTCCTGCTTCAGCCATCACGACGTAATCAGTGCTGGAAGGACACCTACGAGCTAATCATACCAGTCATTGAAATTGGAGCTCAACCTCCTGGTACTTCGACTCGCCTTAGAGAATCGCCCGGCTTGAATGCTAAATTCAGAATAAGAGGTTCTACCGAGCATCGGCTTGTCCAAAAAGAGGCGTTAGAACACCGATCTCCTTAAGCAGGTACATTAAAGAAGTCTTCACAACGAAATGTTTCCAGGCGGTTCACGGCTAGTGTCGCTTCATTTGTTAATAGTTATCTTGTAGAACACAGAGATGGGAGAGATGCCGAAGGCGGACGTTGATCTCAGTCCTTCTGCTATGAGATGTCACATATTCTCCCATCCGTGGCGCTTGCACTTCTTTCACATCGCTACAGTGTGTCACAGATGGCATAGATCGGGATCGAAATCCATTCCGCTGCCACCAAAGTAACATGCAGAGACTTCCTTGGAGGCAAAGTAAAGGCATAATACTAGGGCGGAGTACATATAAGTTTAGCAAGCAGATTGATTGAGGCTACTGGCATGGCCAGGAGACCAGCCAATCCGGCTAGGACAATATGGCCACCCAAGTAACCGAAACCGACACCGGCAGTCAGAATCTAAAAAAAGTATTATAGCAATTAATGCCATTTAAATCTACTCAGTGAATTCAAAGAAACCTGCGTTTGTGTAACATGTGTCAAAGTCAAGTGTTTGACGGCGTTCAAAGTGCCTCATTTGTTGTGTATACTAGGCGATTTGACGAATCGCTTCCTCTAGTGCAAAAAATTAAAGTAAGTGTTTAAATTCAACACATTCAATTTGATTTCACCTCGATGCTTAATTTTGTTTGAAGTAAGTAAGTAAGTAAGTAGCAAATAAGTTTGTTTGCTCACCAAAACACAGGTAGGGGAATCAGTCATTTAATCTCTCATCACTATTCTTAATTTAAATGCATGAATATCTGAAGCTGTGCTGATAAAACCTTATAATAATGATGAAAGCATTTTTTGGATGGCTAAGCACTTTTGGGGAATGAAATTTAGGTAAAGTCTTGCTAGATGCTGGTGCGATTTGTAAATCAGACTTCGTGCGTTGTTGGCGTCGGCATCCTTTGCCATTATTTAACCGCCGTCTTCGACATCGCGGTTAACCCTCATGACAGTTCTATCATTTGGACTCGAAGTGTTGCCTTCATTGCCTAAATGAAGACAACCGGAGTTCTGCACACATCGCTCATCGCTCTGACCATTATGTCAGCAGAACCGCAGTTTCATAAGTCTTCCTTTATGCCCCTTAATTGACGCTGTCCTTCAACTGTATGTGTAACATCCTGAATTCTTAGCACCGCAAAGTGTGATTGCAATTGCAATACTTCGTTTGTTCGGTCCGCCGGTTAGTCTGCCTCCGGGCCGCACCAGCAGCCTCCAATTCCTCCGTTTCCAAAATATATGTATTCTACACTTAACGGAAGTCTTAGAACGCTACATTGGTGGTAGCGGAAAGCGGACCCGTCTTTGATGGATTTCGATCCTGATCCATACCGCATGTGGCAAACATTGGCGATGTGAAAGAAGTGCAGATGCTACGGATGGGAGAATCTCTGACATTTCGTAACAGTAGGGCTAAGCACGACGTCCATCCTCGGCATCTCCTCCACCCTCGTATTCTGCACAAAAGCTATTAACAACTGAAGCCACACTGACCGTAAACTCCAAGTCCAGTGGAACCGCTAAGAGGGATCATCGACGTTGTGGTCAAGCATCCTCCGTAATCTCGCTCTCAGGTTCTCGGGCAACTCGCACCCCTTTGCCGAAATGCGTATCTACAGATGTGTAGAGGGCAAGGCGCCATTCGATAGCAGCGTTTCATGCCTTGCACACTTGGATCGCATGCATTTTTGTTCCTATGAGGCCCGATCGCCCCATTTGCTCAGGATTCTTCGACACCCTCGGGTTTATCGCATGGCATCAAAAAGTCTGAAATCACAATATGTGTCTCGATCCATTCAAAAACTTCGATTCATTCCTCCAACATTTCATTGGGACACATTATTGTGCGAGAGAAGGACTTAGGGATACGCCTTTGCTGCACCGAGTGCTAGGCGGAATCGATGGCACCGCAAGAACATATAAGCTCGAACCTCGATGACTGGGATGGTTAGCTCGTGGGTGCTTCTCGCGGCACTGATTACGTTGTGATGGCTGACACGAGAGGCTTGTCGAGGAGAGCGTCGTGGACGACGCTCGAAAGACGAGAGAGGCTGTGTAATACTTTGCTTGTTTGGACCGCCGGTTTCGGTGAATTGGGTAGGCGTGTTGTACTGGCCGGTTGGCTGGCCTCCAGCAGTCTCCAATTCTGCCCTAGTATTATGCCTTCTTTTACCTTGAAGTAAGTCTCGGGATGCTATAGCAGCATAACGGCCCTTTGTTGCGCTTTTAATGGATTGGGATTTGCTTTCCATTCTCTCAGCTTCGATCAGAGTCGAGATGTCGGGCTCAAGGTTGTATTATTGACCAAATCAATGGACGTGGCTTGACTGGATTGTGAAAATTTAATCTCGTTTGCATTCTGCAGGAAGTCATGGAGTTGGTTATGAATACCATATATTTGAATTACATCCCAAGCAGCATGTTTCCATACCTCGGCGAATTTGGACCTGACTTTGTTGAGGTCTCCCAAGTCCTCAAGTCATTTGGTTTGAGGCAAGGCATTCCACCACTGAAAGCACTCCTGAGGAGGGTTGAGGTGTAGAAGCAGCAACAATGTCCAATGCCACTTTCACCCATGTTTTTCTTTGTCAAGGTGGGTGGAATGTTGAAGGACCTTTTCCATGTATTGCCTTGAGTGTATACTCTGCTACATTTTATTGTTGGGATTTGAAACAGTAGTTGCAGTTGCTATTACCCTTTTCGGTTTTGGTAGTTTATGTTGGTTATTAAGGTAGGAGCTCCATTGTGGTATTTCGCTACTTCCCACTTTTACCATTGACCCGACACAAACAAATCAGGGCATTTGGGTACCTACTTCGTGCAGCTGTACCTCTGCAAACTTTGTGGACACACACCGCGACAGCTGTTATGCTTCTCGTCGACTCAGCCCTCAACTTGTCGGAATTTTTATCTGCGAGAAGCACGATTTGTCACTTGTCGGGCATTTGTTTCGGGTTCCACCTTGTCCTGCCCCCACCCACTTGTCACGATAGAAGGTCTCCTTCATTAACCTCTGTTCATCTTGCAGGAACTATGATTCAACACTCCAACTCCTGCCGCATGATTGCTAAGGCTGAAAAGGCAGAGTGCGACCGCTCGACTTCATTGTCTTTATTTATTTATTTATTTATTTATTTATTTATTTATTTATTTATTTATTTATTTATTTATTTATTTATTTATTTATTTATGAAAGTCAGACATTTTTTATCCAAAGGAGGCTTTATGCCCATGAGTGCTGGTTGCTTGCATGAGTTAGGGTAACGGTCCATACAAGTGGAGCTCTGATCTGCCCTAATGAAAGCGATGGAGGTGGATTACCTAACATAGTTGCCCACAAGGGTGTTGGAACGAATGACAACACAGTTCTCAGTGGTTACTCACATCGATAAAAGTGATTTAATAGTGGAGAGGGTCCTTGCCGGCAAAATCGCTGGCTCACTGACTCAATAATTTTTCCACAAATTGGCTTTTGGTGATGGGTCCAAAGGGGTGCCAATTGCATGTCTCTTGGACACCGCACACTTCCACGCCTTCAAATCGGTGTAGCAATCAAAGTCTTTGTGACCGGTTATTCTTTTAAATTCGATAACAAAACAGAGGAATTGGTCAGAACTCGACGTGGCAATAACAACCATCTACAGCGGATATCTTTGCCACTTGCAGTTTCACTGTGGAATGCACTTGCTGGAAACAGATTTGTCATAATTAGCATCACTCATTTTTGTGTCAGGTGAGCTGACGTGCCAGTGACGTGAATATGGTCTCCGAATTAGCTCTTACGATGGTGCGAAGAAATTGCATTTTTGAGCACTTTTGTTGCCCACTGACAAGGCGGCTGGAAGTCTGATGTCGGACCAAGTCGACAGGAGTGTAATAGGGAAAGATGCACCACGGCAATGTTGAAATTGGTAATAAGTCCCGAGGCAATCAAGAAGGCTCTTAATGAGCCAGAATTTTGGTCAGTTGTCATCCTCGGTCCACTGTGGTAGTTGCTTTGGCGCCATTACTACCCTTCGTCAGCAGGGCTTATCGTCCTTCGACGAAGCGAGTGGGTTGGCTTCTCCCCTCGTCACGCAAATGCTCCTGCATTGGCTCTTGAGCCGAAGGACCTTGCATTGTGGAATGGATCACCAATTTGAAGTGTTGTGTAATTTTTGTTGTCTACTCCCAAAGCGCTGTAGAGAGCAACATTCGTTTGTGTGTATGTGTGTGGGTGGGCGGAAATACGCAGCACCCAACCGCCTCTGTCCTAATCAGTGCTGATCGAGGATTCAATTACAACTTTAATGTGCGCTTACTGAAGGCGAGGCGCCTGTTGGACTCCAATGCATTTTTTCATATTCATAGAATTAACCAAAGCACTTTGTGAATCGAGGAGTACATGGGTCACGTTCGCCTGCCTCACTGGCCCAGCGACGAAGCACTTAGTAACACTTTGTCATTGGCATTTTGGCAAACCATGAAGCTGGTGTCTGAATTTGATTCAATGTATAGCAGGTGGATCAGTGCCTTCAACTAACCGTCGCCTTCATGCCCCGTATTGAATGGGTGGGTGCCTCAAATCGACCAATCAGCGCTGTAAGCGCCTCCTCAGAGTAATTGGTCCGGGCAGCAGGAAGAACAGAAAAGGCTCCACTGTAAAGATGCAGCGTTCACTATGCACGGTTTCGAAGAGGCATGCATACGAGCAAGTTTCCCTTCAGCGCCCTTTTCGTTCGAGGGCTGCGAGGGTGTTTTCTGATTTGCCTCCCTTTTGGACGAGTTTTTGTAGTCGTCGTTGCGCGGGGCAAGTAGGTGCAAATGCGACTGATTTCCTTCTGACAGGATAGATCTGGTAGATTCGCGTGAGCTGAGGGCATCCGTAGCGACGCTGTTGGGGCGACCATTCATCTACTCAGTCGATAGGTCAAAATGGGCGTCCATGGGATAGGTGCGGCATTGTTGATTGATTTGTAATTCCATTGGGCCTGATATGCTGACAGGCGAAGGCGCTTCTGCGATTGTGCTTGCTGAAGCTATTGTAGACGTTTTTTAGCGTAATTGGCTAGTGCCGCAATGCGTAAATGCCAGAGTGTGTTCTCCACAGTGCATGGCGTTCACGTCTTCCGCGTCGCTCCCTGAAACTGCGTTGTGAGCACCCGCTTTGAGATCGTACGACCTACCCTACATCGGCCAGAAGACACTACTCTCCGCACCCCAATGAAGAGAATGCAAGCCACCAGCCCCACGTAGATGTGGTGCCACGGCTATTGGGGCAGAGATTCAGGTCAGGTACGTAACGTGCTCTTCGACAATAGCTGTGCAAGGTCAATTTCCACAACGATAGAAGCAATCTATTTGACTGGGACAGTAGCAAGAGCCTTCCAACTCCCAGCTGCAATGCTAGTGAAGAACAGGAGGATGGATGAAGTTAGGAATTTCTCACAGCATCCAACACAGTCCGGCTATACATTCAGCGCACGCCGGCAGCAAGGTCCATAAAGAAGGTGGCTCCAACGCGCATTCAAAACAGAGGAGTTCCAGAGAGGAATCTCAAACTTTCTACACCGAAAGCAGACTTCACAGAAGATCGTCAGCGAGGTCACCGGTCCCCAGAGAGCCCAACAACAAACCTCCCCACCCAAATGCAACAAATAGGAAAAGTGCTAAAAAAATCTTTTCGAGACAGCTTATCAATGACTCAAATAGATAAATAAGAAAATCAGAAACAGTGCAAATAGGAAAAAAATTAAGAATCCAGTGTCATTCTCCCAACTCGTTCACTCAATTGACTAGCATAGCTTTCTCCCTTCTTCACTGATGCTTTGTGCATCCATCCCAGAGCGCTGCGACCACTGCATCCGGCTGCTGTTTCGCGTCCGCCCAGCGATACCACCACCGCCACCGCCGCCACCACCACCACGTGACTTCGACGGAAATGCAGTGCTCGCTGGATGCGTACAACTCTTCGGTGGCGACCACTCCTCCTTCGGCAAAAAGTACGCCGGTGGATCAGTCACTTCCACCTTGGACGCAGTGAAATTCAACTTCACTGCCGACACGAATTTCCGCAGAGTGGACAACACACTCACTGCGTCATTCAGTCTCATCACATCACTGGCATCGTTAGCAGCGCGGAGGAACGCATTCACCAGCCACAGTCGCATTGCCACACCAGACGGCACCTCCTCACACCTCAGATGCGCAGCCATGTGGACAAGCAAGGCGAGCGAAGGAAACACCACACAGTGTAGAGGAAAACGATTGTAAGCAGCAGATGAGAAGTCCGGCGTCCTGCTGCCATCCTGCAGTGCGGCAAGAAGTCGACACAGCGACAGGTAGTGCTCGTACACCAACATCAACTCCAACACACTGTAAAATCAACGTCTTCTCCACTGCTGCACTTGGATAAGTACCGCTCGCCTCCATTTTCGACACAATCAACGACTTCAAGCCATCATAGTGGTCTGCCACGGCCGACGCACCACACTCCACGTTGGAATGCGTAGCCACTGCCACAACCAGCATTGACACTCAGCTATATCACAGTCCTGATGCTCCGCCTTTTGCTGGTGCCACAGAACGCACGAAAGCACTAGGGCAACGCTCCAGTCAGGCACATCCAACGTGTAATCCAATCCGATGAAGGCGTAAATAAAGTCATCTGCCGAGCAGTTGCAAGGCAATTGCATTGACTTCACTTCAATCATGTAGGTTTTGAATCGGAAATCTCCCTCGTAACATATTTCCCTCGCACAGGGTCGCAGTCTCACCAATTTGGAGGTAAGGCCATTTGCCTCCTCCACTCCCCTCATCAGACAGTAGTGAGCGTAGCGTAGAATTCTGCTCGGCTCGTAAGCAGAGGGCAATTCAACGAGGTAATCGCTTGTATAGCTTAAAACAACTCCAAATTCACTGTAAATCGACACAATAAATAGCTTTTCTAGCATATTAAACCGGTATAAATAAACTAGTGCAGCCGGCCAGTGGAAGTAAAAGTCAAGAGGTCACCCCAAATACGCAGTACCCTTCAATATCCCAGCCGCCGTTTGAAAGAGGAACACGGGTGAAGAAGGTCTTTGCCGCTGCTGCTCCCTGTATTCCTTGACTCCATTCGTCGGCGCCACCAGTGCCGGAATACTCGATTCCAAGTTAAGCATTCTGAGTACTTGGGAGGCCTCCACGAAGTTAGGACAAAAGTCTCCAAGGTATTTCAATATGTTTTCTGAAAGGTAGTCTGTGTACTTCGGATCTGTGGTTGACTCTATTATTGCTTGGAGAACATGAATTGGATTCGTTTCTGCAACCCAGTCTATCACTGCCCGTAGTTTCGCCGAAGTATAAGACTCTGACTCCGACGGCTCAATTTTGATTGGAGCAGGGAGTATGGGAAGCAAATCCGAGTTCATTAAAAGCGCAATCAGAGGTCGTGACGTTGCAGGCACCCTCCGCAATGCCGACAATTCGGGATGAAACACTTTCAGTGTAAACACGTCCTTACCGCCCTCTTCATCTACACGGTAGAAGTCTGTGTTAAGATCGACAAGTTTCACCTCATTTACAAGAAGAGACCGTGCTTCTTCAGGTAAAGTTTTGGGTCGTGTTACGACGAGACACGGAGAATGAATCATAACTGGATTGCACACAACACACTTCCAACCCTTGAAGACAGTTTGTCACAAATTGGCGTGAACAAGGGAAAAAGCCTGCACCCGAGCGGTACTTTGCAGGTGCAACATCAAGATCAGCTTTTTTGTAATGCTTCTTCATTTTGAGACAACGACTCGCAACAGATTTAAGGCCCAGGCTCTAAGACATAATGAAATAGACAAAACCTACGCTCTTGTCCGGTATTCCACCGAAAATAGGAATGGGTTTTAGATCATGTCTGAGAACATCTTTTATAACCCCCTCAAAAAGGACTTTTGCGCGCAGTAAATCCACGCCATATGCACCAGCGTTGTCACCTGTTTTAAATTGCCTTAAACAATTGAACAGAAGCTCAACAGGGTTAAAAACAATGCATCGAGAAGATGGAACCTCAAAAACATACGGCATGTCACCACCCACGAGACCAATATTCGAACAGCCCTTCGTAGGTGGCGGCCGTACAGGCACTTTAATGAAATCAAACAAACGCAGGTCTAGGTGAAATGTGCCAAAATCCCTCTTTTTATATTTATTATAACGCAAAAGATTTAACATTCTTTGCTTGCACATTATTTTTTTAGTTTTAATTTATTGGACTTTTCGTAAAGCTTCCCAAAATAAGTTGTAAATATGTAGATGTGGATACACACAAAACCTTTGCTTTGTTGGGAGGGTAATTTCATATCATTGTTTCCGTGCTCTCGTCGTCAGGATGCGTCTCATCTATCGACACTAAATTGCAGCGGCTGTGATCACTGAACACCACCAGTTTCCTTCCATTCTGGTATTTTTATTGATGGCTGGGCGATTTTGTTATCTGGACACGAAATACTGACTATAGTGTTTTCTCCTGCCTTACTTGTCCGCATAAATGCTCATCAGCTTTGTGATAAGGCGTAGGGTGCTGTGACCACTCGATTGTTGTTGGTAAAAGCATGCTTTTTACGGTTGATTCCACGAGCACTCACTCGGCTGTTTTAAGCATTTCGTTAATTAGCGCGTCTTTTTGGGTCGCACCCTAAGCATTCTTGAAAACACAATCACATTTTTGCTATTTTTAGATCCGCCGCCCTAACACAGCCACCCTGGTCTTAGGTTGGTTCACAATTTCCTGAATAAGCCTGCAAGCCTTTCGAAGTCGCAACGATGTCAACTTTGGTTACAAAACCACATTCTCTCTAGGCGACAAGCTTGGCTTTTAGCATCAAAAGTACCACCTTCAGCACAAAGGTACAAACGCCTTTTGCAGTTATTTGGCAGAGCTACAGTGCTTACTCTGGAGGACATGAGATCGAGGGACAGGAAAATTCACTAACAGTTAGTTGAGAACAACAAAATTAAGACGCTAATCCAGTTGTGGCATTTGCTGCGGTTGGAGAAGGGAACTGCTTTCTTAATGGCGCGAGAGAAGTGGACAAAAAATATGGGGCTTAGGAGACGAAAAGGAGCCGAACGCGGAGGTAGAAAAATTGGGTGATAGAATCATACCACATTCTCCCCGTGCTACAGCCACGGCGGCCACGCATTCGCTAGGCGGCGAAGAGATAATGTGGAAAAGTAGATTGCCTACTTAAGGATTCCCATGCCTCTCCTACGATTTCAACTACTTCAGGCTCCAATTTGGCTTTAACACCACCGCAGCACAGTGTGCTTTGTAGCATGGGCGTCGTACAGCGCCTTTGTCCGCTGACCTCAGTAGTGCTTACCGGTCCAAATCCTTTACATCGCCAGCATATTTTGACCACTTTTTTTCTAATTTGGTGACCGATTTTGAATGAAAAATAACCACTTATAATAACATTGATTTCTACACCGACTTGAAGGGGCTGAATTTAAGAGGTTTCCTTGAAAGATTTCAGTAGCGATCCGTGACTTCGAGGTGATCTCGATGCAAAAACCACTGAGTGCATCAAAAAAAAATACGAATTGGCAGGCGAGATTTCGAGTCATCGAGTCTGAGTCCCTTCGTTGTTATCAATAACCATGGTAGTTGCACCATCCTGACTGGAAGTTCCACCGCCACCGCTTTTATTTAGGCAGATGAGATCGAATATTTTGAAGATCGCCTTCCATGAACAAATTGTACTGCAGAAATTCCACCGCGTAGCGCAGATTACTAACGATAGAAATAGGTTTTGGAGCCCCGCCCTCTAAGACAACTGTGGAATTAATTATAAGTGAGTTGGTTGGGTGTGAGACCCTCAGGCAAGGGAAAATTAAAAGTCACTATATGCTAGGAATATCTACAGTACCAGAAGGCCATCCAAATTTTAACGTTCTAGAAGTTTTCAACAGCACTTTGAATTACAGGGCATTATGTGAAGTGCCTCAATTTGCATCCTCGTCGACTTCGCCTTAGCGGCCAGTATGGCGTGGAGACAAGCTAATTGGGCATTAAAGAGTCACCTGAAGATCAAGTCCACTTTGAATGGAGAAAATGCCTAACAATGGTACGCATCATGGGAGCTGCCGATCTGGTTACCTCCTTTGTGCACTCATGCGAACCCTAGGCTCAAATCCAGAGAAGTGGCTCAGTATAGAACTGTAATGCTTAAGCTACTTACATATCCCGTGGTTCAAGGAAAGGACCACTTAAGGATGCTGCTTTTGAGCCCAGCAACTTTGTGTAGATTTTAGCACCACTTCCACATTCGTTGGCATTCAACCATCTCCATTTCACTGTGACTAACTGCGCCTACACTTCATCATACACACACACACACACACACACACACACACGAAGCAGTCCGCCAGGCATAGAGTGGGAGGTCCTGATAACTGACTTAAAGGTACAGAATTCCACCAAATCATCCGATGAGGTTGTCAAAACACGAGGCAGCCTCAGTGGCAGTGATGGAGTCAGAGTGCTTGTGGCAGCCTGTCTTCTCCAGCGTCTCCAACACCTGAACGCGCCCACTCTCTAGTGCTGCGTTAGCCAACGCATATAGCTCACAACGTGGTGCGCACAATGCGAACGCTGTTTCGTGATCCCCCAGTCGCACCCTCGGTGCAGGTGAAGACTTCTGCACCTCCATCACAGCTGTCACTGAAGGTGGTGGCATACCCTTAGCGCCTCTTTGAATGTGCCTGCGTCTCCTTGCATGACCTAGAGGCTTGTGAACGTGGAATGCATTCTAGCTCAACACTTATCGTGCCTCCTTTTCAACGGCACTTTGACGCACTCAACTCGAATGAATCCAACTCTTGTCACAGGAGTCACAAGCTGACTGGCTAAATTAACCCACCCCACTCGGCAGCATCTCATTCACTTGCGAGTGGGTTTGGTTGAAGCAGACTGGGGTGCATAAAGGAGCCCATCCAAAGCCGTAGCATGCGCAATGCATGTGCAGAAGACGTCGAAACATAAGGTGGGAAGCAAAGGCACAACTAGGCCTTGAGGCGTGGAGAAGAGCGGAGGTCAGTTTGAGGTGTTCAGTAGTAAGGTCCAGCCACCTTTCGCACGATCTGGCATAGTTTGAGTAGTTGCCCTGCCAAATGATTTTACCCAGTTAAAGAGCTGGGGAACAGTTATCTAGTTGTCACCAAAAACCATCTTCTTAGGTCAGAAAACAAACACACCACACGTAACTGAGAAAGTACTTCCCGGATAGACTATCAACGAGCAGCCAGTAGTGATGCAATTTCCTCAACGATCCTTCTAGGGGACGGCGGACAAGAGTCTCCAGGATAGGTTCACGTCTGTGTGTGCCAATGCTGAACTGGTATCGTTCTCGGTGGGACTCGATGGATCATTTTGCTTCCAGACACCAAGCATCGGATAGCGAAAGAAGAGTTACATGTGACCTTCCTCTAACACGGACCACAAATGCCTTGCAGTCCAAAGCACGATTTGCCAAAAGAAGCGTGCTTCAGCTATGCACTTCACTTGCCTATCCTCTGGGTACCCAAAGGCAAGCTGAAATGTGATGGATTGGTTGTGGTTGTAGCGACATCAACAAAGCTCTCAGAAGTGGTCGAAAGCATGAGAATGGCAAAGGTAAGAGTTGAAAGACTGAAGAACCTGCCAAACGTCCAATGCAAGTCACCGCATTTGGAGCAAAGTCTACGGCACGCAACACCATGGTCGGCGATGCATCCAGGCACTGACGAGTGCAGGACTCGGTGTGGCGTGCTCCAAAATGGGATCGTGAAAGGCAAAACCCGTAAGACTTTTCATGGTGCATTTCTGATGCCGCGAGTGTCATCAGCATTACAATAGGTTGCGATGTTAATCGCTGCTATGACGCAAATTAGCGCATTTTCAAACAATAAGCGACATCCTTCTCAGTTGGCTAGGAATCACTGAGACCTGCCTTTAGTCACCTGGATACAGGCGACCCTATTCATCAACACAGATACCACTGTTGTTCACACATGCAAGTAAATTAAGGGACCAAATTGCATTACCCACCCGCTACCTGCCAAGCAGAGAAGAGAAATAGGTTTTGCTATCGCTTCGACGTTACATTTGGCGAATAAATGTGGGCGATGTTCGGTAACCATAGGAACCGGACGCGAGCGCCGTTGCAAAACACTCTGCAATGTGAGAAGATTCTGCGCGGAGCAAAAGAGAAAGGCCAAAATGGACGATGAAGAATGGCGGCATGAAGAGAAGTCGTGAAAGAAATCGGGTCAACAAGTGGGCGTGAAGTAGAGGCACTCAGTCTAACATGCTGCTGGATTCCCTTCGTAAGTAAGAGAGGGCAAATAAAGGCATGGATAGATGAGTGGGTGGGTGAGTGAATGAGTTCAGGGAGAGATGAGAGAAGGAGGGAAAAAAGAGGGAATACTGTAGCATAGCACTGCGCAGTGTCAATGTTCAATGTTTAATGGAATGAAAGCATTGACCTAAGCATGCGATTAGGAGTAAGGAGCAGAAGCGCACCTTCACAAGATCCACAGCAATCACTGGCAGTGTGTCGACAATTTCTTCACTTAATATATGTCTCGCGCTGCTACTACTGCCCCCAAATGTCCGAACGACGTTCTTGCAAAAGAAATCATTTAAGGTCAAGTGCTGACGCCACGCCAAGCAGTCCAGACAAGGCAGCTCATTTCATTCAGGGCACATTGGTATTGTGGTCCTTCTCATCCTCTTCCATCGCCTCTGTATGCACCATGATCCAGAGACTTCAAGAAAGGTAAAGTGAACTCAAAGGCAAGTGATGTCTGCTGCCTAGAAGCCAGCTACAAGGGATGCAGTCCAAAGCCAACACCAGACAGCCCTGGACGCCACCACGCGATGACACGTGCTGCCAATCGATTTACGCGTGTCGTGTTTGAAATGGTCCATCGCACAACACCGTACGACATGCTTACTTCCGTGATGTATTGTATTCTGCTCTGCATTCTTCGCTTTTTCGTTACCATCGTTCAGTTTTTCGTCAATCTCTCCGTTCCATTTCGTTTTCTCGCCGCATGCGGTCTTCTCTTTGTCCTCCATTTTTGTCGCCTCCCTCGCCATCTCCCCGTCAATGCCAACGCCCCGCCCCGCCGTTCCGAAGACGCCAGAAGGCCTAAGCAGATAGAAATCGTAGCAATTAGGGGTAAGTAACACAACCAGCCCCTCCTCCTCCTCCTCTTCTCCGCGCCTCATAATTTATTTGATTTGCGTGCGTCATTTCAGTACTATCTAATCCGGTTTCTAGTGTGTCACATGGAAGAGGAAAACTACAGTTAACCTCTACAAGCGTGCCATATAAACAAGTTTAGCTTCCCTCCATTAAGTGACTTGCTGCATACTTTACTCAGTTACATGGCCAGATGAGTGGGTGAGTGAATGAGTTTAGGGAGAGATGGGAAAGAAGGGAAAGAGAGAGGAAACGCTGTACCATTGCACTGTGCAGGGCCATCCCACGGTGTCCATGTTCACTGCGTTCTTCTCCTCCACCACCCCGGCTCATTCCACGCCCTCGACTTCTCATCGCCTTGTCGCCCTCTACCTCAATCCTTCCTTCTCCTCTTTCAGATGTACAGTCATGTTGCTTTGCAATGCAAACCAACAACTCTGCCACACAGAGTCGTCTTAGTGATACACATACGGAACGCACAGCCGTTATCGTAATGGTCATCTTTAGGGGTGAGTCGCTGATTTCTTGCATCAATTCTTACCCTGTACTACGCTTGCTGTGCCGCTCTCACTTCTCATGTCTCTTACATGCCTCTACGTTCACCATGTAAGCAGCAGCAGCAGCAGCAACGACAGATCTGCTGAGGTAATAGTAACAATAATAGCAACAACTTGGTTAAGATGCACACCTCACTACGGAAGCACTGCGGCACGGTACGTAGGACTAGGCTTGACTGGATTTAACTAGATAGCACTAGGCAGAAGAAGCCAGGCTGGTCACCTGGGCTAGGCTGTGACAGGCCTGCATAGAACAGGGAAGGAGGGAATGAAGAGACTCACCACATCTATGGTGTATGCCTCATCCTGAGAGACGACTTATGCGTTGCCATTGAGGTCAACCCCAACACCACTCTCATTTGGTCCGTCCAGTGAAAGCAACGCAACTCTCTGCCATGTACCATGAGGTCGTCTCTTTCTCTCCTTCATCCACTCTTTCCTTCTCGCAGACACTAGGGAACAGGGAACACAGACTGTAGATAGGCCTGGAGGCAACTTCGGAATGGAGGGATGGGAGCTCTCTTGGCTTCGCCCTCTCTCCCACGCCCCACTCCAACGTGCCTTCGGTGAGTGTCTCCTTTGTCTCACACTACAACGCTCTATATGCTGCCAAGTATTGTGCCTTGCATTGTGTCCCACTGTTTGTGCTGCATGCATTCAACTCAACCGCAACAGAGGAGTGAGTACTCCCTGCTGCATCTCACTGCCTTGCCTTCATTTGTCCACTGTAGTGGCACAGGAGCATCTCGCCTGCCTGCCTCCTTTGCGCCTCGTTCGCCTTCCCCTCCTTCAAACCCCTCCTCAGTTCTTCCCAGCCTCCTCCTCCTCCTCCCACCTCATTGTCAGCCAGCGCCCTCTTTGTAAGTCCTCTTCACTCTTCTACTTTCATAACCTACCTGGGACTAGCACAGGCTGCACTGCATCTCAGTCGATCACGCTTCACCTATAGCCAAATCTTGTTCTAGCGTAGCCTAGCCTAGTCTGCATCACCACCCATTTTGCATTTCTATCTTTACTTCATTCTGTCTCCTTAGTTTGTGCTACACCCCTTCGCCTCAATTCCGTCTCCTACTCCTACTCCTCCTCCACTTACCCCCTCGAGAGCGAAGGTGAGCCTCTTGCCCTCGTATCCCACTTCGTAATTTGTGGGTTAGTCCACCTACTACTGCCTATCTCGCTGCCCGACCCTTCATTTTCCTTGTGGAGGATTCCTCTACCTGGCGCTCCACCATAACGGGTAAGAATGTGCGCTTGCCGTCCTAGACCGCCTGCTCCTTCTCCACTGTGTATCTGTGCCTGCCTGTCTCGTCCTCTTCCCCCAGTTTGTGTGTGTGTGTGCCACTGCCCATCTTTACTTTCGTCCTTTCAGAGAATCGCCTCCGCCGCTGTCCCACGAAAACAGGTACGAACGTGTGTGTGTGCGTGTGTGTATGTGGGTGCAAAGGCACATTCATCCCATCCTCTCCTCCTAACTTCTCCTCCCAGTCGACCAAGTGGATAGTTCCATCCTGGTCGAAGTAAGATCTCCTCTGCTCGTTAACTGGGTTGCTACTTGGTTGCCTCCTTGTTCACTTCAACTCCACCCTCCACCCTCCACCCTCTACCCGTCCACCAACTCACCTCAATGCATTTAATCAGTCTTTGCTTTCTCTGCCTCCTCAACCTCCTCGCTTATTTCAGATGGAACCGGACGCAGGCAACAACTTTCGCGCCAGGTGGAGGCGATTTGTCTCCCGTCTCGCCTCCTGCTCATGTTGTCTGTGTGGACGCAGGGTGAGGAAGTCCGCCAGGCGGGGCGACGCACTGCCGACCATAAGCTACGAAATATATGGCGGCCTTTCTAATCGGCGGACGTGGGACTCGCTATTTGGAAGTCCCAGTGCCTCCCACTCCTCACAATGGCGCAGCCAGACAGGGCAGCAGCCATCACACAGTCCAGCAGCAATTACAAGACACCCACGAACCTCGAGCACTCCCCGATGGTCACTAACGCGTACAACAATGTGAGGAGTTAACCCAATGCTTCAAAATGGATCAAAAGGGGCACAGGGTGATTACAATGCTGCCGCATATTATTGTGTTATTAAAAGGAGAGCATAGCCACCAACTGCATTTGAAAAAGGCACCATGTTGTACGAGACCAACAGAGATATACAGAAGACATAATGTTGAGGAGGGCTTATCCTACCATCACTATGGTAAAAGGCATTACAAGGTGAAGCGTTAGCGCCGTGCTCCCACGGGGTACTTTCAGTTCAACAAGAGGTTCCCATGCATCGACCGCACAAAATTAGTCACCATATGACTCGAGAACAACTATAAACATCCTCGGGAGGCAAGAAGCTGAGGCGATCTCATTACATCCAAGGCTACGCCTAAATAGATGAAAATGATGCACCGTTAGCGCCAAGACATCAAGCGGCTATTGGATTTAGACTAGACGGCGCCACATATCAGCCGAATTTAAGTGGTCAATATCCGAGTGGAAAATAACTCAGAACTTCTACAGCAGTCAAGGAGGTGAAGACATCTCAACCTACCGAATGCTGTGCTAACGGAAAAGATGGAGCAAAGTAAGAGCAGTCAGTGCTTTCTCGGTGTGCCTCGAATTTTCCATGAGGTCTCCACACACATCGAACGCATCGAATTGATCACTATCTCACTAGAGAAGAGCTCTAACTATCTACGGGAGGCAACAAGGTGTAATGTTCTCATTCCACACAACGCCATGTCCAAAACCGACATCAATGATGCAGTATTGGCATCCTGCTAACACAGAGACCTTCAATTTTGCAAAGACGTAGGCATTTTTCAAACACAACAAATTGTTCACTGTCGACACAGGATCACCGAAAGCATTAGAGGACGCAGCAAACTGAGGAGGTCTCACTCGACATAACGATAGGTCACAGCGGATGAATGTGGTGCAGCCTTAGCGCTGTGCCAAATCAGGATCCTTTCCTTTCAACAGGAGGTCCCCTCATATCGCCCACAGCCAATTGGTCAATATGTGACTCGAGATCACCTTCATTCATCTACAGAAGGCAGCAAGATGAGGCGTTCCCACTGTACCCAATGCTATATCGAAATGGACTGAAAGATGCAACGCTAGAGCAGAGGCAAAGCAGAGTCCTTTCCTTTCGGCAAGTGGTATCCACATGTCTGTCGCATCCAAGTGGTCAATGTGTGAGTTGGGAAAGCCTCACAACATTTACAGGACGCGGCAAGAAGAGGTGTCTTCTTCCATCCAACGCTAATGCTAAAACGGAAAAAGTTGCGGCCATAGCGCCGTGGCAGAGTTGGATCCTTTCCTTTTAACAAGGTGTGACCACTTACTGACTAAACACAATTAGTCACTATGTGACCCGAGAACGCCTAGACGCATCTAGAGGGCGCAGAAAGTTGGGAAGTGCTCTCCTACTTAAGGCTCACTCAAAACGGGTAAAACGATATAGCGTTAGCGCAGTGGCAAAGAGGGACCTTCCCTACCAAAAGGAAGTAAGCGTTTATCGACAAAATCCAAATGGACAGGATCCAAGTCGAGAGCACCTCTAACAATAGCAAGCAGGCAAAGGGATGAGGCAGTCTCGTTCTTGTAACGCTGTGTCAAAATGAATGCAATTGATTCAGCATTAACATCGACCAATGAAGAGGTCCTTTGCATCAAGCAAGACGCCGTCCTATGGGGACCACCTCCTAATGGTCGGTATGCCACCCGACCACCTAATAAATGTCCATGTCCGAATCGAGAGCACCTATAAACATCCCTAAGAGGCAACAAGTTGGGATGTTCTCATGCTTATAAACGCTGTGTCGAAATGAATAATGTAATGATGCATAACTAGAAAGTCGTATGCAAATCGATGACACCTTTGGACATATTTACAAGGGGAAAATTGAAGTGGCCCCATCCCATCCAACGCTGTGATAGAGCGGCTAACAAATGTTCCGGCTTTAACAACGTCCGAGGAAGAAGACCTCTGCATTGCTCATGACGGCGCCCTATGTGGACCACCTCCTAATGGTCACATCCGACTCGAGAGTAAGTACGTTGTAACATCTTCGGGTGGCAACAAGATAAGGTGGTCTCTTACCTAACGCCATTTTGAAATGGACACTGCTGGTGCTTTAGTGACATCATCCTCTCACCGGACCTCAAACTTGAACAAAGAATTCGCTATAAACCGAGCATATCTAGTTGGTAAGCATCTCACTCTGGATAACGAATGGAAATGCAGAGGAAGCAACAAGAAAGAGTGATAACATTCCAATTAACAATATGCCAACATGGACAAAGATGGTGCAGCATCAAGGGCGTACTGCGAAGAAGTCCTCTGCATTAATAAAGACATATACATGCATCAACCACATCTAAGTGAATACTATCCAACTTAAGGACAACTCAAAACAACTTCAGGAGGAGATATGAAGAAGTGATCTATTTCCAGGCTAGCCAGCGCAATACTATGGGAGGAAAATGGGTGCAGCGATAATTTTGGTCACAATATTTCTGAAAAGAGGTGTGCTTTGCACTACTCAAGTCGTCGCCATAGAACCACCGCACACTGCACGTGGTCAATGTCGCACTCGGGAACACCTCTTAGCACGCTGAAGAGGCAGCAAGATGTGGTTGTCTCGTGCTGGCGACCGGTGCGTCGAAAAGAATGCAATAGTTGGGGCGTCACCGTCGTGCACCAAAGGCATCCGTGACATTGATCAAGACGCCGGCTCATAGGGAGCGCCTGCTAATGGTCAATATGCTGCTGCGGTGCACCTCTGCACGTCTTGGGGAGGCAAGACGATGAGGTGGTCTCATTCAATGCAGCCCTGCGTCAGAATGGATCCGCTTGTTGCGGCATTAAGGTTCACCAACGAAGGTGTACTTTACACTCCTCAAGTCGTCGCCATAGAACCACCGCATACTGCACGTGGTCAATGTCGCACTCGGGAACACCTCTTAGCACGCTGAAGAGGCAGCAAGATGTGTTTCTTTAACTCTTACCTTTACCATTCTCATGCTTTCGACCTTTTTTGAGAGCTTTGTTTATGATGCTGCAAGCACAACCAGTGCATCACATTTCAGCTTGTCTTTGGGTACTCAGAGGATAGGCAAGTGAAATGCATAGCTGAAGCACGCTTCACTTGGTGAATCGTGCTTTGGACTGGAAGGCATTTGTGGTCCGTATTAGAGGAAGGTCACCTGTAACTCTTCTTTCGCTATCCGATACTTGGTGTCTGGAAGCAAAATGATTCATCGAGTCCCACCGAGAACGATACCAGTTCAGCATTGGCACACACAGACGTGAACCTATCCTGGAGACTCCTGTTCGCCGTCCCCTAGAAGGATCGTTGAGGGAATTGCATGTTGTTCAACACGGCGTGGAGGTTCATGGCCGAAGTGTAGACTCTGGGTGCTCCAATGGCTGCCCTATGCGGAGATGCTCTCAGATGCAGCAACTGGGAAACAGAGAGCAATAACCTTTCCTGAAGGCGCATACATCTCGCCCTAAACAGGCGCCTCCGATTCTTTCGACAACACAGCTCTTCCTGTTTCAGCATTGACCACCTCGTGTCAGAGAGACCACAATTTCCTGAAAAAAGAAGACAAATCGACACACGCAAAACCCTGAATGAGGTAGACGGACGGAATTCGCGCTCTGGTTTACACTTCCTTGTACCTAAGGGTGAGGCGCACTCCTTCTCAATTGCGTAGCGCTCACTCCATGCCACCAAAAAACGATAATCGCTTCCCCACCCAGTAAAAAGATGAACGAACCACATCAAGAGCCAGTCCACGACCTTCGAGTTGGACATTGAGGCCAGCCTACAATCAAGTCCTCTCATTTTGCACTGGAATTAACATTTCACATTTGACTAAGACAAGGGCAATAGCCCACGACTCACCAGCATAAAATGGATCTCACACTTAACCACTCCACCAACTGAAAACTCACATTTCCGAGTTCACCAATGCGTCAAGTGTGGAATGGAGGAGCAGGGAGCCACAACACCTCATTGCCGCATCACCTACCAAGATGTTTTGGGTAACATTCAGGACTAGACGCAAGAATCTGGCATCCCGATGCCGCGTCTTTCCAATGTCATTCGTGAAGTAGTACAACACTTACATCTGATTCAATTGGAGCAGTTCGAATCCCCCCAAGTAGTGAACCTGTCAACTCAACAGGCGTATTCTCGCCTACAAATAGAACACCAGTAACAAACGAAGACATGCGACCTCTCACCTCACATCACAATTTCACAATGAACGAAGCTCAGTGAAATCAGCAGACGTCATTCAACTGTGATAAAGTAGCGCCTGGACTAGGCAAACGCAGTCAATGCCAGCACTCGACACAATTGACCAGTGAAAGGTGAGCACTCAAACACGGCACTGCATGCAATGAACTGTAAATCCAATGCTCCTCAAGTGTCAGTAGCAAAAATGTCATGCTAGTCCATGCCTAGAAATGTATATTGAGTGTATGACAAAGTTCTCCCTTGCAAATCCTCTCATCTTTGCACCCACTCGTACGAATTGTGAACCAAGCCCTCATATGTGCCGCTGAAACCATCCTGAGGTTTTTTGCTGTAGAAAAGAAGTAAATGACTTGTTTGTCACTAAACCGGGTAGATTTATGCACATTTGCTTAATTATGCTTTGAAAGCTCTGCTACCCCTTTATTCAAGGCCTCCGGTCAGGTTGGGCGAATAAATGAAATCAAAGTAGCTGATTGACAGGGCAGAATGAGATTGAGTTCGAGAGGCAAGGATGGGTGTGAGAGAATTCTCCAGTGCGCTTCTTCGTAATTTGTAGCTCATTACGGGTCCTTTGGAAAAATGAAGCAATGTCTCCATTTGATACTCCGCGGGATTGTTGCACGTTCAAAACGATCTTAAGCAGTGAAGCATTCTGAGGCCTCTTTTGTGCTCTCTTATAGCGTGGCGATTGGGAACCATTTTCATTGTCATGGACAGATCATCGGGAGGCTGAAATTGAAATTGCATCACTACTGGCTGCTCGTTGATAGTCTATCCGGGAAGTACTTTCTCAGTTACGTGTGGTGTGTTTGTTTTCTGACCTAAGAAGATGGTTTTTGGTGACAACTAGATAACTGTTCCCCAGCTCTTTAACTGGGTAAAATCATTTGGCAGGGCAACTACTCAAACTATGCCAGATCGTGCGAAAGGTGGCTGGACCTTACTACTGAACACCTCAAACTGACCTCCGCTCTTCTCCACGCCTCAAGACCTAGTTGTGCCTTTGCTTCCCACCTTATGTTTCGACGTCTTCTGCACATGCATTGCGCATGCTACGGCTTTGGATGGGCTCCTTTATGCACCCCAGTCTGCTTCAACCAAACCCACTCGCAAGTGAATGAGATGCTGCCGAGTGGGGTGGGTTAATTTAGCCAGTCAGCTTGTGACTCCTGTGACAAGAGTTGGATTCATTCGAGTTGAGTGCGTCAAAGTGCCGTTGAAAAGGAGGCACGATAAGTGTTGAGCTAGAATGCATTCCACGTTCACAAGCCTCTAGGTCATGCAAGGAGACGCAGGCACATTCAAAGAGGCGCTAAGGGTATGCCACCACCTTCAGTGACAGCTGTGATGGAGGTGCAGAAGTCTTCACCTGCACCGAGGGTGCGACTGGGGGATCACGAAACAGCGTTCGCATTGTGCGCACCACGTTGTGAGCTATATGCGTTGGCTAACGCAGCACTAGAGAGTGGGCGCGTTCAGGTGTTGGAGACGCTGGAGAAGACAGGCTGCCACAAGCACTCTGACTCCATCACTGCCACTGAGGCTGCCTCGTGTTTTGACAACCTCATCGGATGATTTGGTGGAATTCTGTACCTTTAAGTCAGTTATCAGGACCTCCCACTCTATGCCTGGCGGACTGCTTCGTGTGTGTGTGTGTGTGTGTGTGTGTGTGTGTATGATGAAGTGTAGGCGCAGTTAGTCACAGTGAAATGGAGATGGTTGAATGCCAACGAATGTGGAAGTGGTGCTAAAATCTACACAAAGTTGCTGGGCTCAAAAGCAGCATCCTTAAGTGGTCCTTTCCTTGAACCACGGGATATGTAAGTAGCTTAAGCATTACAGTTCTATACTGAGCCACTTCTCTGGATTTGAGCCTAGGGTTCGCATGAGTGCACAAAGGAGGTAACCAGATCGGCAGCTCCCATGATGCGTACCATTGTTAGGCATTTTCTCCATTCAAAGTGGACTTGATCTTCAGGTGACTCTTTAATGCCCAATTAGCTTGTCTCCACGCCATACTGGCCGCTAAGGCGAAGTCGACGAGGATGCAAATTGAGGCACTTCACATAATGCCCTGTAATTCAAAGTGCTGTTGAAAACTTCTAGAACGTTAAAATTTGGATGGCCTTCTGGTACTGTAGATATTCCTAGCATATAGTGACTTTTAATTTTCCCTTGCCTGAGGGTCTCACACCCAACCAACTCACTTATAATTAATTCCACAGTTGTCTTAGAGGGCGGGGCTCCAAAACCTATTTCTATCGTTAGTAATCTGCGCTACGCGGTGGAATTTCTGCAGTACAATTTGTTCATGGAAGGCGATCTTCAAAATATTCGATCTCATCTGCCTAAATAAAAGCGGTGGCGGTGGAACTTCCAGTCAGGATGGTGCAACTACCATGGTTATTGATAACAACGAAGGGACTCAGACTCGATGACTCGAAATCTCGCCTGCCAATTCGTATTTTTTTTTGATGCACTCAGTGGTTTTTGCATCGAGATCACCTCGAAGTCACGGATCGCTACTGAAATCTTTCAAGGAAACCTCTTAAATTCAGCCCCTTCAAGTCGGTGTAGAAATCAATGTTATTATAAGTGGTTATTTTCATTCAAAATCGGTCACCAAATTAGAAAAAAAGTGGTCAAAATTGCTGGCGATGTAAAGGATTTGGACCGGTAAGCACTACTGAGGTCAGCGGACAAAGGCGCTGTACGACGCCCATGCTACAAAGCACACTGTGCTGCGGTGGTGTTAAAGCCAAATTGGAGCCTGAAGTAGTTGAAATCGTAGGAGAGGCATGGGAATCCTTAAGTAGGCAATCTACTTTTCCACATTATCTCTTCGCCGCCTAGCGAATGCGTGGCCGCCGTGGCTGTAGCACGGGGAGAATGTGGTATGATTCTATCACCAATTTTTCTACCTCCGCGTTCGGCTCCTTTTCGTCTCCTAAGCCCCATATTTTTTGTCCACTTCTCTCGCGCCATTAAGAAAGCAGTTCCCTTCTCCAACCGCAGCAAATGCCACAACTGGATTAGCGTCTTAATTTTTTGTTCTCAACTAACTGTTAGTGAATTTTCCTGTCCCTCGATCTCATGTCCTCCAGAGTAAGCACTGTAGCTCTGCCAATAACTGCAAAAGGCGTTTGTACCTTTGTGCTGAAAGCCAAGCTTGTCGCCTAGAGAGAATGTGGTTTTGTAACCAAAGTTGACATCGTTGCGACTTCGAAAGGCTTGCAGGCTTATTCAGGAAATTGTGAACCAACCTAAGACCAGGGTGGCTGTGTTAGGGCGGCGGATCTAAAAATAGCAAAAATGTGATTGTGTTTTCAAGAATGCTTAGGGTGCGACCCAAAAAGACGCGCTAATTAACGAAATGCTTAAAACAGCCGAGTGAGTGCTCGTGGAATCAACCGTAAAAAGCATGCTTTTACCAACAACAATCGAGTGGTCACAGCACCCTACGCCTTATCACAAAGCTGATGAGCATTTATGCGGACAAGTAAGGCAGGAGAAAACACTATAGTCAGTATTTCGTGTCCAGATGAACCAACCTAAGACCAGGTGGCTGTGTTTAGGGCGGCGGATCTAAAAATAGCAAAAATGTGATTGTGTTTTCAAGAATGCTTAGGGTGCGACCCAAAAAGACGCGCTAATTAACGAAATGCTTAAAACAGCCGAGTGAGTGCTCGTGGAATCAACCGTAAAAAGCATGCTTTTACCAACAACAATCGAGTGGTCACAGCACCCTACGCCTTATCACAAAGCTGATGAGCATTTATGCGGACAAGTAAGGCAGGAGAAACACTATAGTCAGTATTTCGTGTCCAATAACAAAATCGCCCAGCCATCAATAAAAATACCAGAATGGAAGGAAACTGGTGGTGTTCAGTGATCACAGCCGCTGCAATTTAGTGTCGATAGATGAGACGCATCCTGACGACGAGAGCACGGAAACAATGATATGAAATTACCCTCCCAACAAAGCAAAGGTTTGTGTGTATCCACATCTACATATTTACAACTTATTTTGGGAAGCTTTACGAAAAGTCCAATAAATTAAAACTAAAAAAATAATGTGCAAGCAAAGAATGTTAAATCTTTTGCGTTATAATAAATATAAAAAGAGGGATTTTGGCACATTTCACCTAGACCTGCGTTTGTTTGATTTCATTAAAGTGCCTGTACGGCCGCCACCTACGAAGGGCTGTTCGAATATTGGTCTCGTGGGTGGTGACATGCCGTATGTTTTTGAGGTTCCATCTTCTCGATGCATTGTTTTTAACCCTGTTGAGCTTCTGTTCAATTGTTTAAGGCAATTTAAAACAGGTGACAACGCTGGTGCATATGGCGTGGATTTACTGCGCGCAAAAGTCCTTTTTGAGGGGGTTATAAAAGATGTTCTCAGACATGATCTAAAACCCATTCCTATTTTCGGTGGAATACCGGACAAGAGCGTAGGTTTTGTCTATTTCATTATGTCTTAGAGCCTGGGCCTTAAATCTGTTGCGAGTCGTTGTCTCAAAATGAAGAAGCATTACAAAAAAGCTGATCTTGATGTTGCACCTGCAAAGTACCGCTCGGTGCAGGCTTTTTCCCTTGTTCACGCCAATTTGTGACAAACTGTCTTCAAGGGTTGGAAGTGTGTTGTGTGCAATCCAGTTATGATTCATTCTCCGTGTCTCGTCGTAACACGACCCAAAACTTTACCTGAAGAAGCACGGTCTCTTCTTGTAAATGAGGTGAAACTTGTCGATCTTAACACAGACTTCTACCGTGTAGATGAAGAGGGCGGTAAGGACGTGTTTACACTGAAAGTGTTTCATCCCGAATTGTCGGCATTGCGGAGGGTGCCTGCAACGTCACGACCTCTGATTGCGCTTTTAATGAACTCGGATTTGCTTCCCATACTCCCTGCTCCAATCAAAATTGAGCCGTCGGAGTCAGAGTCTTATACTTCGGCGAAACTACGGGCAGTGATAGACTGGGTTGCAGAAACGAATCCAATTCATGTTCTCCAAGCAATAATAGAGTCAACCACAGATCCGAAGTACACAGACTACCTTTCAGAAAACATATTGAAATACCTTGGAGACTTTTGTCCTAACTTCGTGGAGGCCTCCCAAGTACTCAGAATGCTTAACTTGGAATCGAGTATTCCGGCACTGGTGGCGCCGACGAATGGAGTCAAGGAATACAGGGAGCAGCAGCGGCAAAGACCTTCTTCACCCGTGTTCCTCTTTCAAACGGCGGCTGGGATATTGAAGGGTACTGCGTATTTGGGGTGACCTCTTGACTTTTACTTCCACTGGCCGGCTGCACTAGTTTATTTATACCGGTTTAATATGCTAGAAAAGCTATTTATTGTGTCGATTTACAGTGAATTTGGAGTTGTTTTAAGCTATACAAGCGATTACCTCGTTGAATTGCCCTCTGCTTACGAGCCGAGCAGAATTCTACGCTACGCTCACTACTGTCTGATGAGGGGAGTGGAGGAGGCAAATGGCCTTACCTCCAAATTGGTGAGACTGCGACCCTGTGCGAGGGAAATATGTTACGAGGGAGATTTCCGATTCAAAACCTACATGATTGAAGTGAAGTCAATGCAATTGCCTTGCAACTGCTCGGCAGATGACTTTATTTACGCCTTCATCGGATTGGATTACACGTTGGATGTGCCTGACTGGAGCGTTGCCCTAGTGCTTTCGTGCGTTCTGTGGCACCAGCAAAAGGCGGAGCATCAGGACTGTGATATAGCTGAGTGTCAATGCTGGTTGTGGCAGTGGCTACGCATTCCAACGTGGAGTGTGGTGCGTCGGCCGTGGCAGACCACTATGATGGCTTGAAGTCGTTGATTGTGTCGAAAATGGAGGCGAGCGGTACTTATCCAAGTGCAGCAGTGGAGAAGACGTTGATTTTACAGTGTGTTGGAGTTGATGTTGGTGTACGAGCACTACCTGTCGCTGTGTCGACTTCTTGCCGCACTGCAGGATGGCAGCAGGACGCCGGACTTCTCATCTGCTGCTTACAATCGTTTTCCTCTACACTGTGTGGTGTTTCCTTCGCTCGCCTTGCTTGTCCACATGGCTGCGCATCTGAGGTGTGAGGAGGTGCCGTCTGGTGTGGCAATGCGACTGTGGCTGGTGAATGCGTTCCTCCGCGCTGCTAACGATGCCAGTGATGTGATGAGACTGAATGACGCAGTGAGTGTGTTGTCCACTCTGCGGAAATTCGTGTCGGCAGTGAAGTTGAATTTCACTGCGTCCAAGGTGGAAGTGACTGATCCACCGGCGTACTTTTTGCCGAAGGAGGAGTGGTCGCCACCGAAGAGTTGTACGCATCCAGCGAGCACTGCATTTCCGTCGAAGTCACGTGGTGGTGGTGGCGGCGGTGGCGGTGGTGGTATCGCTGGGCGGACGCGAAACAGCAGCCGGATGCAGTGGTCGCAGCGCTCTGGGATGGATGCACAAAGCATCAGTGAAGAAGGGAGAAAGCTATGCTAGTCAATTGAGTGAACGAGTTGGGAGAATGACACTGGATTCTTAATTTTTTTCCTATTTGCACTGTTTCTGATTTTCTTATTTATCTATTTGAGTCATTGATAAGCTGTCTCGAAAAGATTTTTTTAGCACTTTTCCTATTTGTTGCATTTGGGTGGGGAGGTTTGTTGTTGGGCTCTCTGGGGACCGGTGACCTCGCTGACGATCTTCTGTGAAGTCTGCTTTCGGTGTAGAAAGTTTGAGATTCCTCTCTGGAACTCCTCTGTTTTGAATGCGCGTTGGAGCCACCTTCTTTATGGACCTTGCTGCCGGCGTGCGCTGAATGTATAGCCGGACTGTGTTGGATGCTGTGAGAAATTCCTAACTTCATCCATCCTCCTGTTCTTCACTAGCATTGCAGCTGGGAGTTGGAAGGCTCTTGCTACTGTCCCAGTCAAATAGATTGCTTCTATCGTTGTGGAAATTGACCTTGCACAGCTATTGTCGAAGAGCACGTTACGTACCTGACCTGAATCTCTGCCCCAATAGCCGTGGCACCACATCTACGTGGGGCTGGTGGCTTGCATTCTCTTCATTGGGGTGCGGAGAGTAGTGTCTTCTGGCCGATGTAGGGTAGGTCGTACGATCTCAAAGCGGGTGCTCACAACGCAGTTTCAGGGAGCGACGCGGAAGACGTGAACGCCATGCACTGTGGAGAACACACTCTGGCATTTACGCATTGCGGCACTAGCCAATTACGCTAAAAAACGTCTACAATAGCTTCAGCAAGCACAATCGCAGAAGCGCCTTCGCCTGTCAGCATATCAGGCCCAATGGAATTACAAATCAATCAACAATGCCGCACCTATCCCATGGACGCCCATTTTGACCTATCGACTGAGTAGATGAATGGTCGCCCCAACAGCGTCGCTACGGATGCCCTCAGCTCACGCGAATCTACCAGATCTATCCTGTCAGAAGGAAATCAGTCGCATTTGCACCTACTTGCCCCGCGCAACGACGACTACAAAAACTCGTCCAAAAGGGAGGCAAATCAGAAAACACCCTCGCAGCCCTCGAACGAAAAGGGCGCTGAAGGGAAACTTGCTCGTATGCATGCCTCTTCGAAACCGTGCATAGTGAACGCTGCATCTTTACAGTGGAGCCTTTTCTGTTCTTCCTGCTGCCCGGACCAATTACTCTGAGGAGGCGCTTACAGCGCTGATTGGTCGATTTGAGGCACCCACCCATTCAATACGGGGCATGAAGGCGACGGTTAGTTGAAGGCACTGATCCACCTGCTATACATTGAATCAAATTCAGACACCAGCTTCATGGTTTGCCAAAATGCCAATGACAAAGTGTTACTAAGTGCTTCGTCGCTGGGCCAGTGAGGCAGGCGAACGTGACCCATGTACTCCTCGATTCACAAAGTGCTTTGGTTAATTCTATGAATATGAAAAAATGCATTGGAGTCCAACAGGCGCCTCGCCTTCAGTAAGCGCACATTAAAGTTGTAATTGAATCCTCGATCAGCACTGATTAGGACAGAGGCGGTTGGGTGCTGCGTATTTCCGCCCACCCACACACATACACACAAACGAATGTTGCTCTCTACAGCGCTTTGGGAGTAGACAACAAAAATTACACAACACTTCAAATTGGTGATCCATTCCACAATGCAAGGTCCTTCGGCTCAAGAGCCAATGCAGGAGCATTTGCGTGACGAGGGGAGAAGCCAACCCACTCGCTTCGTCGAAGGACGATAAGCCCTGCTGACGAAGGGTAGTAATGGCGCCAAAGCAACTACCACAGTGGACCGAGGATGACAACTGACCAAAATTCTGGCTCATTAAGAGCCTTCTTGATTGCCTCGGGACTTATTACCAATTTCAACATTGCCGTGGTGCATCTTTCCCTATTACACTCCTGTCGACTTGGTCCGACATCAGACTTCCAGCCGCCTTGTCAGTGGGCAACAAAAGTGCTCAAAAATGCAATTTCTTCGCACCATCGTAAGAGCTAATTCGGAGACCATATTCACGTCACTGGCACGTCAGCTCACCTGACACAAAAATGAGTGATGCTAATTATGACAAATCTGTTTCCAGCAAGTGCATTCCACAGTGAAACTGCAAGTGGCAAAGATATCCGCTGTAGATGGTTGTTATTGCCACGTCGAGTTCTGACCAATTCCTCTGTTTTGTTATCGAATTTAAAAGAATAACCGGTCACAAAGACTTTGATTGCTACACCGATTTGAAGGCGTGGAAGTGTGCGGTGTCCAAGAGACATGCAATTGGCACCCCTTTGGACCCATCACCAAAAGCCAATTTGTGGAAAAATTATTGAGTCAGTGAGCCAGCGATTTTGCCGGCAAGGACCCTCTCCACTATTAAATCACTTTTATCGATGTGAGTAACCACTGAGAACTGTGTTGTCATTCGTTCCAACACCCTTGTGGGTAACTATGTTAGGTAATCCACCTCCATCGCTTTCATTAGGGCAGATCAGAGCTCCACTTGTATGGACCGTTACCCTAACTCATGCAAGCAACCAGCACTCATGGGCATAAAGCCTCCTTTGGATAAAAAATGTCTGACTTTCATAAATAAATAAATAAATAAATAAATAAATAAATAAATAAATAAATAAATAAATAAATAAATAAATAAATAAATAAAGACAATGAAGTCGAGCGGTCGCACTCTGCCTTTTCAGCCTTAGCAATCATGCGGCAGGAGTTGGAGTGTTGAATCATAGTTCCTGCAAGATGAACAGAGGTTAATGAAGGAGACCTTCTATCGTGACAAGTGGGTGGGGGCAGGACAAGGTGGAACCCGAAACAAATGCCCGACAAGTGACAAATCGTGCTTCTCGCAGATAAAAATTCCGACAAGTTGAGGGCTGAGTCGACGAGAAGCATAACAGCTGTCGCGGTGTGTGTCCACAAAGTTTGCAGAGGTACAGCTGCACGAAGTAGGTACCCAAATGCCCTGATTTGTTTGTGTCGGGTCAATGGTAAAAGTGGGAAGTAGCGTAAATACCACAATGGAGCCTCCTACCTTAATAACCAACATAAACTACCAAAACCGAAAAGGGTAATAGCAACTGCAACTACTGTTTCAAATCCCAACAATAAAATGTAGCAGAGTATACACTCAAGGCAATACATGGAAAAGGTCCTTCAACATTCCACCCACCTTGACAAAGAAAAACATGGGTGAAAGTGGCATTGGACATTGTTGCTGCTTCTACACCTCAACCCTCCTCAGGAGTGCTTTCAGTGGTGGAATGCCTTGCCTCAAACCAAATGACTTGAGGACTTGGGAGACCTCAACAAAGTCAGGTCCAAATTCGCCGAGGTATGGAAACATGCTGCTTGGGATGTAATTCAAATATATGGTATTCATAACCAACTCCATGACTTCCTGCAGAATGCAAACGAGATTAAATTTTCACAATCCAGTCAAGCCACGTCCATTGATTTGGTCAATAATACAACCTTGAGCCCGACATCTCGACTCTGATCGAAGCTGAGAGAATGGAAAGCAAATCCCAATCCATTAAAAGCGCAACAAAGGGCCGTTATGCTGCTATAGCATCCCGAGACTTACTTCAAGGTAAAAGAAGGCATAATACTAGGGCAGAATTGGAGACTGCTGGAGGCCAGCCAACCGGCCAGTACAACACGCCTACCCAATTCACCGAAACCGGCGGTCCAAACAAGCAAAGTATTACACAGCCTCTCTCGTCTTTCGAGCGTCGTCCACGACGCTCTCCTCGACAAGCCTCTCGTGTCAGCCATCACAACGTAATCAGTGCCGCGAGAAGCACCCACGAGCTAACCATCCCAGTCATCGAGGTTCGAGCTTATATGTTCTTGCGGTGCCATCGATTCCGCCTAGCACTCGGTGCAGCAAAGGCGTATCCCTAAGTCCTTCTCTCGCACAATAATGTGTCCCAATGAAATGTTGGAGGAATGAATCGAAGTTTTTGAATGGATCGAGACACATATTGTGATTTCAGACTTTTTGATGCCATGCGATAAACCCGAGGGTGTCGAAGAATCCTGAGCAAATGGGGCGATCGGGCCTCATAGGAACAAAAATGCATGCGATCCAAGTGTGCAAGGCATGAAACGCTGCTATCGAATGGCGCCTTGCCCTCTACACATCTGTAGATACGCATTTCGGCAAAGGGGTGCGAGTTGCCCGAGAACCTGAGAGCGAGATTACGGAGGATGCTTGACCACAACGTCGATGATCCCTCTTAGCGGTTCCACTGGACTTGGAGTTTACGGTCAGTGTGGCTTCAGTTGTTAATAGCTTTTGTGCAGAATACGAGGGTGGAGGAGATGCCGAGGATGGACGTCGTGCTTAGCCCTACTGTTACGAAATGTCAGAGATTCTCCCATCCGTAGCATCTGCACTTCTTTCACATCGCCAATGTTTGCCACATGCGGTATGGATCAGGATCGAAATCCATCAAAGACGGGTCCGCTTTCCGCTACCACCAATGTAGCGTTCTAAGACTTCCGTTAAGTGTAGAATACATATATTTTGGAAACGGAGGAATTGGAGGCTGCTGGTGCGGCCCGGAGGCAGACTAACCGGCGGACCGAACAAACGAAGTATTGCAATTGCAATCACACTTTGCGGTGCTAAGAATTCAGGATGTTACACATACAGTTGAAGGACAGCGTCAATTAAGGGGCATAAAGGAAGACTTATGAAACTGCGGTTCTGCTGACATAATGGTCAGAGCGATGAGCGATGTGTGCAGAACTCCGGTTGTCTTCATTTAGGCAATGAAGGCAACACTTCGAGTCCAAATGATAGAACTGTCATGAGGGTTAACCGCGATGTCGAAGACGGCGGTTAAATAATGGCAAAGGATGCCGACGCCAACAACGCACGAAGTCTGATTTACAAATCGCACCAGCATCTAGCAAGACTTTACCTAAATTTCATTCCCCAAAAGTGCTTAGCCATCCAAAAAATGCTTTCATCATTATTATAAGGTTTTATCAGCACAGCTTCAGATATTCATGCATTTAAATTAAGAATAGTGATGAGAGATTAAATGACTGATTCCCCTACCTGTGTTTTGGTGAGCAAACAAACTTATTTGCTACTTACTTACTTACTTACTTCAAACAAAATTAAGCATCGAGGTGAAATCAAATTGAATGTGTTGAATTTAAACACTTACTTTAATTTTTTGCACTAGAGGAAGCGATTCGTCAAATCGCCTAGTATACACAACAAATGAGGCACTTTGAACGCCGTCAAACACTTGACTTTGACACATGTTACACAAACGCAGGTTTCTTTGAATTCACTGAGTAGATTTAAATGGCATTAATTGCTATAATACTTTTTTTAGATTCTGACTGCCGGTGTCGGTTTCGGTTACTTGGGTGGCCATATTGTCCTAGCCGGATTGGCTGGTCTCCTGGCCATGCCAGTAGCCTCAATCAATCTGCTTGCTAAACTTATATGTACTCCGCCCTAGTATTATGCCTTTACTTTGCCTCCAAGGAAGTCTCTGCATGTTACTTTGGTGGCAGCGGAATGGATTTCGATCCCGATCTATGCCATCTGTGACACACTGTAGCGATGTGAAAGAAGTGCAAGCGCCACGGATGGGAGAATATGTGACATCTCATAGCAGAAGGACTGAGATCAACGTCCGCCTTCGGCATCTCTCCCATCTCTGTGTTCTACAAGATAACTATTAACAAATGAAGCGACACTAGCCGTGAACCGCCTGGAAACATTTCGTTGTGAAGACTTCTTTAATGTACCTGCTTAAGGAGATCGGTGTTCTAACGCCTCTTTTTGGACAAGCCGATGCTCGGTAGAACCTCTTATTCTGAATTTAGCATTCAAGCCGGGCGATTCTCTAAGGCGAGTCGAAGTACCAGGAGGTTGAGCTCCAATTTCAATGACTGGTATGATTAGCTCGTAGGTGTCCTTCCAGCACTGATTACGTCGTGATGGCTGAAGCAGGAGGTGTACCAAAGGAGCATCTAGGACGACACTCGAAGGAAGAGAGGCACTATGTAATACTTTGTTTATTCCGATTGGCGGTTTCCGTTTCGGCTACTTGGGCAGCTATAATGTTCTAGCTGGTTTGGCTGACGTCCGAGCTATGCAAGTAGCTTCAAACCCTCCCAAGTGCTTAAGATTCTTGACTTAGGAGATGGTATTCCGCTAGTGAAAGCACCGACGGCGAGTGTTGAAGAGGAAAAGGATCAGCAATGTCATAAGCCTTCGTCTACTTGTTTTGTTCATTCGGCAGCTGAAATTTTGAATGGTGCTGCTGCATTGAAGCATGATTTTGACTTTCTCTCGGGATGGCCGGTGGCACTAGTTCATTTATACCGCTCCAATTCGCTGGATAGGTTATTTATTGTAGCGATTTACAGTAAATTTGGGGTTGCTTTAAGCCATACAAGCGATTACCTCGTTGAATTGCCCTCTGCTTACGAGCCGAGCAGAATTCTACGCTACGCTCACTACTGGCTGATGAGGGGAGTGGAGGAGGCAAATGGCCTTACCTCCAAATTGGTGGGACTGCGACCCTGTGCGAAGGAAATATGTTACGAGGGGGATTTCCGATTCAAAACCTACATGATTGAAGTGAAGTCAATGCAATTGCCTTGCAACTGCTCGGCAGATGACTTTATTTACGCCTTCATCGGATTGGATTACACGTTGGATGTGCCTGACTGGAGCGTTGCCCTAGTGCTTTCGTGCGTTCTGTGGCACCAGCAAAAGGCGGAGCGTCAGGACTGTGATATAGCTGAGTGTCAATGCTGGTTGTGGCAGTGGCTACGCATTTCAACGTGGAGTGTGGTGCGTCGGCCGTGGCAGACCACTATGATGGCTTGAAGTCGTTGATTGTGTCGAAAATGGAGGCGAGCGGTACTTATCCAAGTGCAGCAGTGGAGAAGACGTTGATTTTACAGTGTGTTGGAGTTGATGTTGGTGTACGAGCACTACCTGTCGCTGTGTCGACTTCTTGCCGCACTGCAGGATGGCAGCAGGACGCCGGACTTCTCATCTGCTGCTTACAATCGTTTTCCTCTACACTGTGTGGTGTTTCCTTCGCTCGCCTTGCTTGTCCACATGGCTGCGCATCTGAGGTGTGAGGAGGTGCCGTCTGGTGTGGCAATGCGACTGTGGCTGGTGAATGCGTTCCTCCGCGCTGCTAACGATGCCAGTGATGTGATGAGACTGAATGACGCAGTGAGTGTGTTGTCCACTCTGCGGAAATTCGTGTCGGCAGTGAAGTTGAATTTCACTGCGTCCAAGGTGGAAGTGACTGATCCACCGGCGTACTTTTTGCCGAAGGAGGAGCGGTCGCCACCGAAGAGTTGTACGCATCCAGCGAGCACTGCATTTCCGTCGAAGTCATGTGGTGGTGGTGGTGGCGGTGGCGGTGGTGGTATCGCTGGGCGGACGCGAAACAGCAGCCGGATGCAGTGGTCGCAGCGCTCTGGGATGGATGCACAAAGCATCAGTGAAGAAGGGAGAAAGCTACGCTAGTCGATTGAGTGAACGGGTTGAGAGATTGACATTGGATTCTTAACTTTCAACTTCTTTTGTTCTTTCTCTAATTCCGATTTTTACAATTTGTATTTTTGACAAGATATCAACGAAGTATTTGTTTAGAGCTTTGCTTACCTTTTGATGGCTCATTCTGGGACAGGTTTCGACGTCCTGGTTCGTGAAAATCAATGACTTCAAGCTAGGTGGATTGGCGATGGTGAGAAGCACAGTTTAGTTTGCTGATTTCAATCTTACTGTTGAGTGATCTCCTTTGACTCTATTTACCCTTTCTGCTGAGTGATATGGGATCTATTAGGCTCTTCTTGTAACTCACCTATTGTGCTTGAACACCATTGTGTGGGAAGTGCGCATAAGGCCTTTGCTGCTATCTTAGACGTTGACTGGGAAGTGAGAAGCGTTTAATTGGCAGTCCACCGCCTTCTACTCGAATGTTCTGCGCAGTTATTTGCTAAACCATCTTAGAGCGTCACAGTCGTCTGACTTAGACTGCAATCTGGAAACTTGAGACGTGCAACTGGTGACTTCCATGATTAGTGTGCGTGTTTAAGAAAAAGTAGCCTTTTCTTACGTGACTGTAATTTGTCTGGGCTGCAGAATTGATCCGGCTTCCTTGGAATGCAATTTGGAGCACAATGTGTAGCGCCTTATGGCCAAAGAGTCATGAGCTGACCGATCTTACTGCACTGAGTTCCACTTGGGACATCGCAAAACGAGGCTGCTTATTTGACGCTTACTAATGATGCAAGTGGCAAGAGTGAAGTCGCTGAAGAGGTCTCGTTACCATGAGCTGCCAGCTCCTTGCACATCGTCATGAATATTGTGTTAAGTGGTTGGCTGTTACATATGTCTGGACTCTTACTTTATTTTTGATGAACCAGATGCCATCAAGAAGTGCGTGCTGCAAATGCCGTGAAGTTTGCTCTGCCATTATGGTTGATGAGACTCTTTCGACCAGGTCTGGTATTTGCCTATGGTGGGACTGAATCTTACCTTGAAGAGCTCCGAGCAATTTAAGCTCTGGCTCACATCGAACTCAAGTGTCAAGTGGAGAGCCGCGTTTCAAGCTTGTGTCACATTTTGCGCACGTCAATGGCAGGCTTCAATCCCGCACAGCAGAGCTGCGCAGCGCACATCGTTCATGTCACTCAAAACATTCTCAGGAGTCAAGTGGAGAATTTCTTCTTCAAGGTCTCTGGTGTGGTTGTGCGTGCGGTACAATCGCTCAATGCAAGCTGTGCGAGTGTCTGTCTGTCTGTCTGTCTGTCTGTCTGTCTGTCTGTCTGTCTGTCTGTCTGTCTGTCTGTCTGTCTGTCTGTCTGTCGCCGCTTTTTATGCCAGTGATATGGCCAGTGAGTTGGACAGGGACATATGAGATAGGTGTGAATCTCTTGACCGCTTTGAACTCACATTCTAAAAAGAACGCCTAGCCAACGTTGTAAAATTGCGTCGGCAATCACGATTGATGGAAGTGTTGCAATCAATTTCAGCATCATCAACTGGTGCCGCATTGGGTGCAAAAGGCATAGCCCATAACAACGGTTGGACTGAAGGTGTTATTTGGCGCAGGAGGTCCGCCCGCTTGGCGCTTAGAGGTGACGTGAAGTGAAGGGCTCTTATCGTCAAAGGTGTTTTGGGTGGGGCTCAGCAGTACCGTTGGTAAGCATTAGCACTCAAGTACGCGATTGAGGGTGGTGTCTGATTATGCGAAGAGCAATTGCTAGGCTTTACCAGTCCAACTTTACAACATTTGCTACACGCACTTCTCACCGGCAATCCGTCAGTAGGAATGTGGATTCAAATCACTAATCATGTTGACATGCATTAAGCCGACTGACTGAATGAAAGGCTAATTGAGCAAAAGATTGTCCTTTAAGTGCCAATACATCGATCCTCATCTCGTCCGTGACTAACGGATTTACCGGTCAGAGGTGAATCTTTCACAGCTCCACCTATTCCCTCCACACAATCCACCAATTCCAACCACACTCTCCTAGCTCTTGGTAAACGTGTTGATAGTGAAGGTGCTTAAAATCATCGACTCTGCAATGGTCTGCATCTTAAAAAACCACCATTACTCTTAGGCAGTAGCCAAAGCAAGCGCACTGAAGTGATTAAGCAAGACCTTCCACCTGCGCTAACAGAGGGAGGCAAGTCCTGCTAATGTTGTATATGTTGGCAAAGAAATTGGTGTCATCATTCTGACCAAATAGTTGCTCATTTTGGCTGGCAAACCGTGAGTCAGTGAAGAGTTCGTAGGACAATTATGGTTGATGAAAGTGTTGCACAAGGTCTCAGCAAAAACAGAAGGCGCACGTTTGTGTGTCTAAGGTCTAGAAGGTCTCGGGGTAATGAGACCGCTTCAGCGCACCTTGCTCACATCAAACACACTCCAAGCTCTCAGTAGTTGAGTTGAGCCAAGTGATGCTAATCGTGACGAAAACGGTGCCACCCCCATCTTCACCATCTACCACAAGGAACCAGCTTCATGCAGTCATGGCGCCTTGCTTTCCCAGCCGCAGACCGTAGGCAGACGCGTGTGACGCATCCTCAGTCCACTTCCATGCCTTTCTCACGCAGAGTGGATTCGCACAGGGATTGGCTGGGTTGAGAGCCACACACGAGGACCACTGTGGAGACTTATTCCACCACCACAGTAGCTGTGCTCCAGTTAGTCTGGTGAGCAACGCAATCCTTGCAACACACCGATTGCAATGCCCTTAAAGCGCAAGACACAACTTGATCTCGAGAACTTCTCGCCAGACCCCACTCCGAGCATCGGTACAGGTCTAAACCAGGCGACGAGACCGTGCTTCTCAAGGTCGATGAGTTACATGAAGAACTTCAAAACTGCATAGGAATCCTCCTGTAAAATCCCTGCCTCCAACCAACCACCCAAGCGACCTAACGACCCACCTCCACACCCAAATAACGGCAAGTTGGGGAATATGTACTTAATCAAAAAATATTTCAGTGATACACAGGCGATGACTCCAATAGTTAAATAATGAGATCAGAAAAAGCACAAAAGGGTTAAAATTATGAATTCAATTTCCTCGTTGACGCATTTTGCTTTTGAGGAAGTTTTGATCACCCTCTCCGGTTCCTGTTTCGCATTCTACCTGATTACTGTCTTCTTTTGCCTTCAGGGAAGCCTTGGAGCATTACATCTATGTCTCATAGAGCACAAGAAAGAGCCCACAAATCAGACTCATGGAAATTGTCTGAGGAACTAGTTGATGTGTGTGTGTGTGATGTGATTCGGACTGATGTGGATGTAATTACTTCACTCTCCCCATAAAGGTCCTGTTACCGTGTAAGCTCCCACATTGCACGGAAAACGATGTAAGTTTGTAGCGAATTTTCTCGATCTAAGGAATTGGGACTGGAAGAAGGAACAACAAAATATAGCACCGATTGTGAAGTGGGGAAAGAAGAACCTTACATTCACATCCAAAATTAACTTAAAGAAGTTGCTCAAGTGATCAAATTCAACCATCGGTTGTGGTTTGGGAGTCGACGAGCACAACAGGCTGTTGGTGCGCTTCCGCAAAATCGCTTTTCGGTCAACTTGAAGGGCAGACATTTCTACATGACGATTTTGACACGAGTCCTCCAACCCTTCGACTCAACCCAGCTTTGCGCCCAATTTACGAAATAGCACTTCCAAGGACCTGCTGGAAGCAAAAGTAAAACACCGTTTTGCCTAATCATGACTAATGTCGTGACATCACGACCCCAACGGAACAGTCATTGATCTCCAGTTGTACATATTTTTTCCTAAATTACTTGTCTCAGAGTTTGAGCTAACCCCAAAACCGTGCATGAGAACATTACACTTCATCAAAATTATATTTCAAATGTACATTTCTGCATATCGAACCCTTCCCATCAAGCAGCACCACGTTTTGTCCTTCGTTTACCAAACGTAGATTCGTCATGCATTTTTCTGTAACGAAAATTTTAAAGACAGTGGCAAAATGAAAAAAGTGTAAACTTGCTCAAAGACCTCCAAAACCCTGAGTAAATGTAAAAAATTGAACCCGAAAGCCGACGATTATAGACTAACCTGAAGGTGTATCAAGGAGTCGGAGCATTGAAAGACACGGCGAACCCTCCTTTGCCTCCTCGAATGCTGCTATCATCTGTGAAATGATAGTGGAGAAGTAGCGCAGGGACGGCGAGTGACTAAAACAAACGAAAAAATGAAGCATTTTTAAATAAAAGAAACTGAAGAAGGAAAAGAAAAGGAGGGCGCTTACGTAGTCGAGAGAGCATGTCTAAACAACCACAGCGGAAAAGCGTGAAAACGAGTTAGAGCGTGACACGCTCGAGGAATCCTTGTAGTAGCTGTCAGGAGACGAAGAATTTGTACCTAGACGTGAGAAGAAATGGCAACTCACAATCTGTAGGATGCTCGACTTCCTAAAATTGCAGATTCGATTTGGTTAGACCAATACTTCAAGAATCACATGTTACAAACGCAAGCGCTTTCCAACAATACCACTGAAATGAATTCAGTAGCATGACGTCAAAAAATATGGACAGGGAATGGGATTTGAGGTACCGCCGAAAAGCGGACGTCTTGCTCAAAGCTTGAAAGACCCGCATGAAAAGCAAACCTGCTTCCCAAATAGCAAAGGCAAAGGCGAGCTCAAACGGAGAAAGGCTGAGGACAGATTGTGAAATTGATTAATGCATCAACTTCACACCGGCATACTATCAGCATCACATGTATGTGGCCTCTAAGTTTTCACCGAATTATGACAGTTCATTAGGCTCGACATGAGGATAATGGTATTATGAAGCTGAAATGTCACTGTAACCAATCTTGCTTACACACATTAATAAGGCAAGTATACACTTCGACTACACGTAAAGGGACGGTCTCTAACCTGAGTGGTTGTGTCGACTCCCGGATCGGCATATAACAGAAGGCAATACTTGTAGACTCGAGATTTCTCCAACAACAGGTATTCTGAGGTATCATTGAGACTGTCGGCACAAAGCTTCACCATCCACTGCCGTTCAACACGAAACTGCAGAGATAAGGGAATGGCAGTGGTCATTATCCACACTGACTGTCCACAATCTTTTACAGTGATAAAGAGGTTGTATCACCAGTAGATTGCTTGCATACCTGCAAGCATCTGATTTACGGCACATCAATGTGACTAGGACTAGATGAACTGTTCCATAGTATCAAAGCGGATGCAAAGGCTTACAGAGAATTACAGGAGAGGTTGTCAATCCGATAGCCTTTGGCACATCCTTAGCTATTCCCTTCTCATTTCCACCCCCCGTGAAGTAGAACGTCGGTTGAAGTTGAAGTGATTGAAGCATCCTCCCATGCAAGCTGAGTTTTGATTATTACCGAAGTTGTGAACACTTCACTTCGCATTTATGATTTAGACATTTTGAGAAGGAGAATCCAGACAACTCGAGGTTAACGTCTCAAATAACTATCCTAAGTCATATCTGGCATGAATGATGCGATAGTTGGTCCACGCCTACAACACCAACCAGGAGTTAGAAGCAAGTAGGCACCACATCCTCACCAGATAACCCAAAAAGCAACTCATTTCGTCTTTCATCTCGTTTTACCACACACCTCTTCAATTCCTTATTTCCCCACCGCACCCAGAGGGTCCATATCTACCCCCTTCGGAGTTAACTTGAGGGCTCAATCGACCTCTTAGCCCCCCTACTAAGGACGCTAACACTTCCAAAAACGCTCGGATGCTTAAATTTTAACGCATCGCCTGGTCACCTTAGAGGGAAAATCATAGTCTGGACATTCGAATGCAAGATTTACAAAAAGGAGGCTCAGGAAGACCGCATCAACTTTCTCCCAATCACTCTAGCCGAACGGTTCGAGCTACGACCAGTGGCACAGCGCTATCTGTTTTGATAATAAAATCATGGATGTCCTGTCGCCTTGAGCCCAACTTGACGGCTAAGCCTTTCGAAAAAGCTAGGGCCTAGTTATTGTGAAAAGCTCCCCCTGTGGTGTGGTGGATGACCCTGTTCAGCTACAATCCCAATCTCACAGTGACTCCCAAAAAGCAATGGTGAGAGAGTAGAAGTGATCATGTTACATGGTTGGGAGGATTTGACAGGGTACATGAATGCAGGATAGGTGGGCGTATGAACACAGAAGTGGAATACGGAAATGCCTACCACTTATTGGTGAGATTGATCATTTCCATTCAGAAAAACAAAAAGCGATGAGAAGTACGGTTAAGAAAAGTTCAATTGCTTACATCTTTGTGAACCGAGTACATGATTCGTATGAAATCCGGAACCGTGCCCAAATCAATGGCCGGTTTCGCCATGTAAGTGTTCCAGAACACCTCGTACATCCTGTGTTCTGAAAAAAGGATGCATAAAATCGGATTGCAAGAAAGGCTAATACCTCTCGTGCTTAATGCAAACCAGTCAAAATAGGATGAGTTCAGGGCTGTAAATTCATAGCGTTTGAATGGTTTGGGAACAAAAAATGAAACAAAAAGAATAAAAAAAGCAGTAAAGGGCATGAGCACAAGAACAAGGCGATTGGACAAAAAATGCAGGATAGACGCACCAGGTTTCGTGAGCATTCCCAGAGAGTGGATGAAGAAGTTGGCATGGACTCGCGACAATCGAAAGGAGGTGTCCGCGCGTGAGCCAAAAAGCACCGAACACCGTGCTCCCCCGCCCAACTCACCCGCCTTGGTGCTCAAACTATTCCGCAGGGTATCCAACATGAAATTCAACTATCCAAAGAAGAGGCATGCGATAGTTCTCGAACCTTTTTGATCAAGGAATGACAGGTAGGTGGTAAATTAATAGCCTATTCCACGCAACACATAGCGCACATGCTACATTAGTGACGACAATCCCGATCTCCGTGACTGGACACTGCAGACACCCAGAGAAGAGAAGGTATCGAAACCGCGTGGACTTCCGACGGGCACAGATTGAATGGAAATAATTTCGCTTACAGCAAGTTAACACCGTGAAATGAGAACATGAGTACTCTCCTTTCTCAACTAAAGCGATTAGCAGATGAAATATGCTGTAAGGAACGTGGTCCAGTTCTGAGTGAATATTTCGATGTAATTCGACTAGAGGAGGTCTGGCATCATCGGTACATACCAGAACAGTTTACGGAAAAAAACTCGCCACATCCCAAATGGGCGTTTCGTTATGACAGTGACGCTCAAATGGGAGCCATATAGCAAAATAATACTTGCCTAAAATAAGAGAGTTTCACCATTTCCTCCTCCCCCCCCCACCCCCTCCTTTCCCCCAAATTGGACAGTCTTTCATTACTCTCACTAATTTGCAATAAATATACTCCTGGATCTGTAACCTTTTAACAACTTCTTGGGTGAGCTCCTACTAAAAGATACTTTGTAGTTCCAGTTGCTCTGTACTATCGTCAATTTGCGGTGGTAATACAAAAGTACTTACTTGAACACGTTCTGGAAACTGCTTCATGGCGGCAAGAGCCATCGGTACTGAAGGGATTTTAGAGGGTTTCCAGGCCTCTGAAAGGCGCCGAAACCGCGCGATAACGGACTTTGCAAGCCCACGAATATTTCGTGAGTAGCTGGAGAGGGCGCCGACTGCAAAAGCGAGGCAGTTGCGGATGTAAAAGCCGCGTATATCTACCCGACTGGGATGCAATTCTTCCTCTGCGTCATCTACGGACGGAAGGTGAAACCGAAATTAATTGAATGTTGAGGTCTCGTTCGATTAGACACTCTAACCACTCGCTGTCAGATGCCCAAAAAGGAATCACATGCGTGAGTTCCATGGGCGCAATTAGTTCTTCACTTCCTTCATCTTTTAACAGTCCATTATTTTGCTTTTGTTATGTTTGGACTGATTGACTAGTAAAGAAAAGTTGCCTTTACACAACAGCGCTCATTGAGTGAACCAGTATATAACCGGATGTACTCGAAAGATCCACGCACCATCCCACCAAGCTAATCACCAGCCTACATCCAACTAGTCATTCTTTTACTCAAGCACCAGCTCTTTCTTCCATCCACTCACTCCATCTACGACTCGTTCATTCGCTCGCTCAATCACAGTCTTCTATTGCCTGACGAAAGCAATTAAAATCAAACTCACCAGAAGAAAGATATTGGAGGAATAACGGGAGAAGGAAGCATGGATCGTATTGATTAGGATCCAGACTCACACCTTCCACATTCCTTGATCGAGCCTATCGAAAATAGAGAATCAAAAGACGATACCACAGCAGATTAAAATTTTTGATAATGAACATTCACCTAAGCCAACATTCTAGTACTTCCATTTTACCGTCACACTTTTGATAATACGGCGCTTCGTATGCGCCGTTTAGGAAAAAATCAAGCTCCAACCCTCATAACGCCCAGCTTTGAGTGGTGCAGCAAGGACACTCGATGAGATACAACTAATGTTTCATTCGTCTCCTAATGGAAAACAACTTATTATTTCAAAAGCAATGTCCATTTTGTGAATACATTTGTGCATTTAAATACTCAGGCTTCTCCTCTCTCGCAGGCTACCACCGCTATCCCGATGGCCTGGATTGTTAACAATCCACCCATCCATTTGCCCAATTATTAGCGAAAATCTCCCCCAAATGCAAAACATTTTGGAGTCGTTGGAAAGGATTCAACTCTGCAATAACAAAGCTTACCAAACACCGACGAGTAACGGGAAACGCAAGAGCATTGCTTAACAGCCGATCCTTGTCCAGAATATTAAAAAAAGCGCCTGGATTCAACTCGCGCCATAGTTGTGGTGCCTCGCCCAGTGTCTCACCGAATCGATAGTGATCGACGAGACGGTCACCCCAGATCACACTCCGACTTGACATTCCCCTAGTGAAAAACGGCCTTAAATCCATTTAACTGGTTTACCAAATGCTTGACACTGAGGATCCACTGAGATCAAGAATGTAGATTAACTGCAACAAAAATCGGTCTGAAAACGAGATGAAGAGATCTATGCGGTTTCCACCTACCACAGACAGACAAACTGCTCTGGTAAGCAGCTAACATGGAAGCTAGAGGTATTTCCTTCGCCGTGGTTTTTGGATCAACCTCGGCAAGAGCAAGGAGTAAATTAACAAGCGAGGCTATAATTGAGCAGAACAATGAAGGCAGGCAATTCTCTGACCTACTTTTGAGTGGGATTGTGACAAACTCCGCATTTGTCGCCTTTTCAATAAGAATTGATTTAAACACGTGATTGGTAGAAATAAGCTTGAGGAGCTCTTTGGGACATGGGGAGAGTTTTTCGCCGGCACATTCATTGTCTTCGTCCCTCACCCAACCGCTTTTGCAGTTGCTTCGGCAGAGAAGACGAACAGCTGCCGCCATGCAATTTAAGACAACGGCGTGTTGCCAGTGGGTCCTGGGAAAAGTTTGCCACAAAAATAGCAAAGCACGTACTTGAGACAAGTAGGGGCTAACTGAGGCCAAATTTTAAGTAGTTTTACAAGCTCTCTCTCCTGCACCTCTGTTTCGGGATCTTGAGATAGCTTGTGCAGCATCAAAAGTCGTGATCGAAACTCTAGAAACATTAAACGGGTTTGAAGGCTGAAAGGATGAACCTACTTTTCGGTAAAGAAGCTATTATCTCCTCGGAATCCGACGCTTTTTTGGAATCTATAGATAAAGGAAAGAGGATTACCAATCACAAACCTTCGGATTTTCCACTTTCTTCCTCCACTTCCTCCTGCTCCTCAGTGGGTTGAAGAATTTGATCCTTCAAAAGAGACACATCGGTATATTCTTTCTGTAGGGTTTTGGAAAACCTTCGCAGCCACTTATCGACAAGAACACGTTCCAGAAGGACCTTGGAGAGAGAGTGGATAATGGGCATGGGTGTAGCACCCTTGGTCTTCAGCTCCTCGGTTGTGTGAAGCCAAGTCAAAAAGATAACCATGTTTTGCCGAAGGGTCCTATAGACAGTATTAGCTGCCTTAGTAACCGCTTTAATTTCATGCTGATGGAAAGAGAAGAACAATGCACAATAAAAAATCAAGCTTTCAGACGTAGAGAATAGAGTACTGTGAGTACAAACCTGAAAGGCAGAATGCAGCGTTTCAGCGATGCACAACGGAGGTAGACAGATATCAGAGACGCCTTGAACAAATTGAGCCATGTCCTGAGACAACTCCAGCAGTTGGGAGACACGATTAACCACGTGATTTTGGAACATGGAGAAAAGCTAAAATGTATGAAAATCAACAATGACAACTGAAGCACGAAATCTAGTCACATTCTACATACACCCAACTTTTCCATTCAACTTTATAAAAATTTGTTTTCCCTTTTAAATGCTTCATTTTAACCCACCATATGCGATAAATCGGCGATATTTGCAGATGAAACCGATTCAAAGATGTGGGTTTTTTTAATGTAGTCATGATGCAAAAATAATCCTCGTTTGATGAAGCAAACCATGAATTACCGCCGAGTGGAAAACAAAGGATATGAGGCATATGATTGAACTGTTAAAAATCCACTGTTATGGGGAGGAAGAAACCTGAATATTGACACCAAAAAGGAACAAAATATCAGGATTGTGTGACTTAGAACAACCCGGAACTGCAAGTGCATATTTTTATTTCATTAGACAGAAACCGAATGAAAAACGCCCCAAGTTTAAAAAACTCATGGCCGGGAAATGTTTTAATCTTTGCACATGCCTAGGCAAACAAACGTTAAGTATTTTCTCCCAAGCGATCTGTTCGATATCCCACAGCATTCATCTGGAGCACACATCACTTCATCTCCCGAAGGCTACGGTTGCTTCGTGTGTGTGTGTGTAGTAGGCGTGCACCGGGCGGCTTCTTTAGAAACAACCGAGACTAACAAATTCTCTTACGACGCAAAGCAAGCCCTTATATCGCCACAGGATTTATTTGTGAGATAAACGCTCTAGAATGAGAAGAGAGAGACCTCCACCCTCATCCTCATTCTTCGCACTTGCTTGGGATCCCCGAGTGGCTGTCAATCCTCCTTGAGAAGTGAAATAGACAACTACAAAATGACGTTGAATTGGAAACGAATGTGGCTAAGGCAGAGCTGCTAGCTTTGATAGACGGAACTCCCTATGAAATGCCTCAAATATAAGTAACAACGTCTGAGATAAATAAAAGCGAGCAGCCATGATCCAAAAAAATCGTGGAGACAACCTCAGCAAGGCATCACGAAGACATCTGGCACAACTTTGGCCATTGCATTGACATTATACCCTGATTTAGCTATAAACGCAAATAATACTTTGGCTTGATGCTAAGGACATTTAACAAGTCAAGCGAGAAAGTTTGCGCCGGAAGTTGTCGCGTCATGTTTACCAATCGCTTCACACATTAGCAAAAAACAAATCGCCTACTGACGAACAAATGAGCTTCCGATTTGTTACGAAGCTATCACGTGAAAAATAAGGTTCAAAGCCTGCATTTTACGCTCTTTACCTTTGTTCAATCATCAACAGAAAGATTTGATATTAGAGCATGTGGCCTCGTTCCCATTCTGTGTATAGAAAACCAGCATCACCAGTCATAACCCGTTTTCAAGTCGGGAAGTTTTAGCGCGATAGCAAAAGCTCATCATACGAACTTCCAAGTGTCATGGTGTGCTTCAATACACCCGATACCCATCGTATTTAAGCACAGCTACCATCGGCATCAGTGACATTCAGAAAAGGGGAGTATGGATCAGTACGCCGTTATCTATTGGAGAAATTGCAAGCTTTACTACGAATTCAAAAGTAGTCCGGACAGCATTCAAGGCCACGACATTACTAAAAAACAGCGAACCCACCCGGAGCAAGTGTCACCACTCTAAGAACAGACGATAGCCATTCTGTATAACTAAGAATTATTGAAACTCACTTGATCAACGAATGCCATAAGATTGTGCCAATTTTCCGAATCGCGCGGTGTCATGGAGGCTGTCAAATGAGCCAAATACATGGGCAAAAGAGCTGGACACGCCAACAGACAGCTGGCAACCAGCTCCCGTCTCATCTCATCCGCGAATGCACTGTCCATGGGAGGTGAGAGGAGCAATGAGAGCAAGTGCTCATTCTGATTCCTGTAATGATAAAAATGGACGGTTTAAGCAAAAATTGGCAGTCGTAAACACTCCAGATGTTGAAAAACTAACCCGCTTTCAAGGTAAGCACGCTCACGAAATACAAGACCAGTGAAAGGCGAAGATGTGAGAGAGAGGAGAAGGCTATGAAGCGCTTGTCGGACTATTTCCACCGATTTAGCATCCACATCCGCGTCAGTGCGAGATAGGGCCACTTTCAGTGACAGCGCCTCACCCCGATATGCATAGAGATAGGCTAGCTGTTTTAGTGCTGTCCTCGTAAATATTCGCATTTTTATGGTCTTGCTCACTGTCGCATTTTCACAGATGCTTGTACGAAGAAGGGTTAGGATTAACAAAACGTTTTGCGGCTTGTCTGTGAAGCACTCCGACATTAGTAGCGTGATTGAATCTATGGTAAAAGAAGCTGGTTAAACAAAGGAAAGCAGCCAGTAAGATAGCACTAAAGTAACGGGATTCAAAAAACGAAAGAAAAATGCCTCTAAGTGCTCTATATCTGACGTACTCCTGGATTCCAGTAGTTCACGGATCAGGAGATTGTTGTTGGAAACAAGAAAGGAGGCGATGAAGTTGATAAAACAAGTGCGAACATCAGTGACGTCTTTTGTGTTACGACGACGGGAAACCTGTACCCAATCGGGATGTTCGAAATCGACACTGCGAAGAAGACTGCGGCCCAGGAAAACAGGGTCCGTTGAGACCACAGCTGCGAGCAGTTGGAGCGAAGCCTTGGCTGCTTCTGCACTGCTTTGAGGTTTGAGAGCGCGGAAACAGGCTGCCAGTGGAGCATCCTCCAACACACCTTCCGACAATCGTCGCCCAGTGTCTGCAAAGAGATCGGCAAGGTCCGTCCGAGTTCGAACGATGATTGTAGCCAGAACTTTGAGAATTACCGCTAGCTATTTGGAAGAAAAGAACATAATCTGTCAGATTCGGAAATGTAGGTACCTACCTCGTTGGATTTTCGTTCATAGCCGGTTTCTAGTAGTGATAGTAGCTCCTCACCATTTGACTCCAACAAGTATTCCTTAATGATGTCTTCCTCCTCCGTCTCGACTTTTTTAAGGAAGAATGCCAAATCTAGGGGAAAGGTGAAGAATGGCAAATTCCTCACTGGTTGGATCAGATGTCAACTGAGAAAATCTGGACATCTTCTGCCGCTTCGGTGGGATATCAGGTTCAACTGCGGGAAGCTCGTGATTTTTTACCATTGTCTGTACAAAAGAACAGTGACCAAATGAAGAACGGCTGCAGGATATCTCAACAAGCATACCGTATAAAACGAAATGAAAAGAAACCTATTATGCGCCCTGCATTCGGCCTGTCATTTTGTCAAATTAGTGCAATCAACTAGGGAACCCCATCGCAAATTTTGCAAAGATAGTGCCAATTTATACAACTCAAGCAAATCACCCTGGCTCCGTTGCAAGCAACCTCGCGAACCTCTGCCATGTGTCGAGCGGCGCAACTCAGCCAATCACCATACTTTAATAACCAATTAAAGGGCAGCAGAAACTTATTCGTGCGCAGCAAGGTCCATCAAAAGTATGAATCATTCAACGCAAACGATCTGCTAGAATCAACCGTCGAATCCAACTATGTGCAAGATTATGGAAAAAATTTTGGTTAGTTGCTCAAAGGGTCGATTTACTGACTCGTGTAAGATGTGAGGTTCCAATGAATTCCATCAAATTAGCATGTGTGAAGTTTTGTAGCTTTGCATAAATCACAAAAATTTGCTTGCTGAAAATGCTAAAGACAATAAAATACAAGTGATTGCGAAAATTTCCCGATCGCAGTAGTGGTACGTTTGCATATTAAACAGCTTTAACAATTCGTCATCAAAACAGCCTCTACTCAGAACTTAAAAGATGCAATTATTTCTACTTAAGCAAACTGCTACAAATAGGCGCAGAGCCGGGTTTTTCGGGTAGTTATACCAGCACAAGCAAACGTATTGTAGCGTCCCGAGGCTCCCTTTAAGGAAAAAGAAGGCATAGTACTGGGGCAGAATATATGTTCTGGAAACAGAGGGCTTGGGGGATGTTAGCACGGCCTGGAAGTCGGCCAACCAGCTAGCACCCAAGTGACCGAAACCGGCAGTTCGAAAAAACAAAGTATTACAGCATGATTTTTTAACCCTGTGCTTAATCACTTGGACACTTATGTGTCTGCAGATTAGAGAAACGGGTACAGATTCATGTCTGTAGTAGCTCTTCTGTATGCAGGAATACTTCTTCTACAACGTTCTGAGAAATTCTTGAAGACAAATGAAGGCTTAATGCTTGGGCGGACTACATGTAATCAGCGAACAGAAAGGGATCAAGTTTACTGGCATGGCCCAAAATTTGTTCCGTCAGACTAAGGCAATACGGCCACTAAAGTGACTGTAACCGAGACCGGCAGTCAAATGGACCAAGTATTACATCTCCTTTCATACCACCATGACCTTGAGCCACTTCAAAGAAGGCAAAAGGCTTGGGCGGAAGAATTGTATTCGACAAACAGAAAACGATTGAGGCTTCTGGCATGTCTCAGAGGCCGACCACACAGTGAAAGCCAAAACGACTACACAAGCGACCGCAACAGAAACCAGCAGCTAAACACAAAGTGATGCAGCTTCATTATTCTTTGGAATTTATTTGATGATTAAAAATATGAAAATAATCTGAACACTTCAGGCACTAACTTGCCCCTTAACAACCAAGACAGACAGTAGACGATCTCTAAATTTCTACGGTGATGCCCTTTCCACGTTTTGTTAGACTTAGTTTGCTATCATCGTCTTGTACTGCTAAGGTTTTCCTCCGAGACTTATTGGCGCCAGAATTTACAACTACTCAGTTTTAGAACAAAAGTAAAAGATTTCTAGCTAATAATGAGCCACACATTTAGAGACATAGCATAGTACTTGGACAGAATATATGATCAAAAAACAGAGGGATTGGAGACTGTTGGCACAGCCTGGAGGCCAGCCAACCGGCTATTACAATGTGGCCACCCAGGTGACCGGAACCGGCAGTCCAAACAAACAAAGTGCCACACAACCACGCTCCTCTTTTGAGCGTCGTCCCCGACGCTCCCCTTCGTCAGCCTCCCGTGCCAACCATCACACACACGAGCTAATCGTGCCAGTCATCTTTTAGTGCCACCAATTCCGCCTAGCACTCGTCGCATCGAAGGCGTATCTCTAAGTCCTTCTCCCTCACAATAATGTGTCCCAATGAAATATTGGAGGCATAAATCCAAGTTTTTGAGTGAAACTAGGCACATTCAACACATAATGTGATTCCAGGCCTTGTTTTGATGTCATAAGGTAAACCCGAGAGTGTCATTAAGTCCGATCAAATGGGACGATAGGGCCTCATAGGAATGAAATACATGCGAGTCAAGTGTGTAAAACAGACGAGTTGCTTAAGAACCTGAGAGTGAGCATATGGAGGGCGCTTGACCACAACGTCGCTGCTCCCTCTTGGGAGTTTCACTGGACTTGGAGTTCACGGCTAGTTTCGCGTCATTTGTTAATGATTTTCGTGCAGAACATGAAAGCAACAGAGAAGTCGAAGGTATATATCGGTCTCAGCCCTTCTATTATGGGCCATAAGAGATTCTTTCATCCGTAGTACATGCACTTCTTTCGCACCGCCCCAATTTTGCCACAAGAGGTAAGGATCAGAAGCGAAATCCATTATAGTCGGCTCCGCTTTCCGCTGCCACCAATGTAGCGTTTTGGGGCTTCATTGAAGGTAAAAGAAGGCATAGTAGTAGAACAGAATATATATTCTGGAAACAGAGGGCTTGGGGGATGTTGGCACGGCCTGGAGGCAGGCCAATTGGCTAGTACAACATGGCCACCCAAGTGATCGAATCTGGCAATTCGAACAAACAAAGTATGACAGTAATACTTACGTTCCTTGAACGTGTTCTGTAGGCGAGAGGCTGAAGAACAATTTTCAGCCTGGTCATGGACGCACGTGGTTCATCTCAGGTGCTAGCGGCCTCCCCGTGCTTTCCGCCTCTGTCATCATGAAGGTGTCCCGCAACACCCAACTTTCTTATAGTAGGGTTACCAGAGGGGAAGATGGGAAAAGGAAAATTTTCTCTACAATAGTAGCCTCGAAAATCATTTAACCCTGTTATTGCTTCTTACTTTTGTATTTGACAACAGTAACCCGTAATTTTTTGTGGCAAGTTGCCGAATTTATGCCTTAGTGGTAATCACCACTCTTATTGATTTTGCCTATGTAACAGCAATAAACAGCTTGCATTCATCAAAATTTGTTTTAAAATGGCATTGTGTTTTAGACACCGCAAAGATGTCCTTACTACGCTTTCAAGGTCGTCTGTGCCTTAATAAGCCTTTCGGTGTCAGTTTTGCGCGATTCTGCAAAATGGTGGGAATCTGGATGTGGCTTTTTGTGATAACACCTTGCCCATGCTTAGAATAGACCTACTTACTTTTTTCCCACGAATTGTGCTCCCATGTTAATTGCGCTTCTGGTATTGACATGTAATTGCTACTTTAACAGGCTTCGGAAAAGGCTAAATTCTACACATTCGAGGCGTTGGATATCGACGGAAACAATGTTTCCATGGAGAAATATAGGTGTGTTTATTGTACTCGTCTTTTCTACGACCATGTTCGTTTTGTACCTTAGAGGCAACGTGGTCATTGTCGTTAACGTTGCCACTCTATGAGGCTTGACTCAGAAAAACTATGACCAGCTGCAAGAACTGTATACCCAGTATAGCAGCCAGGGTCTTAGGAGTCTCACCTTTCCCTATAATCAGTTCCGCAAGCAGATATGTTAGTACATTCTTGGGCTTTGGAGTCTTGTCAATTTATTTATCGTTACTAATTTGCGCTTCTAGGAACCGGGAACCAATGCTGAAATCAAGGAAGCCGCGCGAAACAAATATGGACTTACGTTTGACTTCTTTAGCAAAGTTGATGTCAATGGTTCCGATGCCTTGCCACTCTTTACTTACCTCAAAAACACTCTTAAGGGGACACTCACCAAGTAAGTCGTAAACTTTGACTAATGTTCCCACTGTCAGTATTGCTTGAATTTGCTGTATCGAGCATCATGAAAACGAAACATGTTCCTTTTCGCTTCATGATGAATAGCCGCACCAGGTCATGTTTCATTACGTTATGAGAAGAGCTTCGCGAATTAATCCCCTTCAGTGTTGTGCCAGGACAGTCAAACATTTGGGCTAAAGTGATTGATTTTATTCTGGTAATCGGATAGGTAATGCATAAGCTGGGTCGTTATTACCAACTTTGACTGTTATTTGACATGATTACAAACCCTACCTCTGAATTTGTTTAGTTTCGTCCAACCAAGTCACTGGTAGTCATGGGCGTTTTGTTTCTTCACTTTTATAGTAGTATCAAATGGAATTTTACGAAGTTCCTCATCGACAGAAATGGAATCCCCTACAAACGCTACGCCCCAACTACCGATCCTAAGGTAATGTAGTGTGTTTTAATCGCATTTTAACCTACTGATATTCTGCATGAATATTTAACGTCGCTGCTTCACACAGTTGACACTTTGGCTTTTTATTGGCTGAGTGCATTGATGTGGTGATTTTGCCATCTTTCGGCAACAATTGCTACTTTCTCATCAACCGCCCAGAAGTTGTTCGTAGTGGAATTTGTGCTCTTAAAATGGGGGCTGTGAAGTTCAATCCGGAATAAACAATTGTTTCCGTTTTGTTTAGACGTGTAAGCAACGTAACCGCTTGAACACTGAATCATTTGTTTATTCTTAAACTTATTTTGAAGAGATGCTTATTAAAGCTCTGCTTGTCTCCAGCGTTTCGTTTGTAGCGGATTGGTTGTCTGCACTGCATCAGATAATTAATGCATCGGCTACCTTCCGATCATCGAGTTGGTTTACTAACTAATTTGTTGACGATCATTCAATGTTATCCGTTTGGATTCTCGTTTGTTCAAGCTTAAGACCTTCGAAAAAAATTCTCTCATAAAATGTACGTCCCAGTTGTTTGAACGCTTTTTCTGCGGGTATTTCAAGTTTCAACCAATTTCTGCATCGGATACTTACCTGCAATAACCGAAAAAAATGGGGGTATTCTAGAGCCTGAAACTGTTAGATTATAAAGTCGTAAGTTGGTGATTAATGTTTTCGCCACCATGGTATCGGTGAGCAAATTATCACAGCATCGATTGTGCAAGTTGTTTTCACACTTGACCAGTCCGATCAGAGAACAAATAATGTCAACACTCGTTTGTGGCAGTTTTGATGACTCCAATGACGACGTGTTGACTGCCTGATTTAATTAGCTGATTGGTCAGCATGCCTAAATTCTCACTCCTCCCTTTCTTTTGAAGGACATGACGATGGACATCGAGGAGCTATTGTCCGCCTCCTAGATGTCTACGGAGATAGTCAGTCCTCTTCATAATCTCCATTCCCCCAAGACAAGTGGTGATGTGTGTGCATTCGTGTCTCCTATGACAAAGTTGATGGAAAGCCCATTGGCCGTATTGACTTTCGATGTTCTCCGCAAACTGGTATACTTTGTGGAAATGACACCGCCCGCATTTCCTCTTCCCTCATTCTCTTTTCTTCTCTTTATTCGAGGGCTGACGTCTTCTTTTCATTTTTATTCGCTACGTATATTATCATCGTGTCTATTGAATAATAAATTGGCTTTCTTCCATTAAACGACAAGTCTTCTGAAAATTGTGGTAGGAGGTGGCCGAATTATAAACGTTGTTATTGTTGCTCTGTTGCGACAGTTAATAGGGGCAAATTGGGTAACAACTTCCTCCTCAACGCTAACTGGTTCTATTCACTTCTAACTCGTGTGAAATTGGAAAGCACTGATGAAGGTTTTCATGCCTTATTTCGAGCGACAACCGAGCCATCTTTTGCGGTGGTTTTACATCGTAGTGAACCCACCGATATAACTTATTTGGTGTTTATTTGTCCGTGGATTGGTGATGTTCCACAGCGAGCGCGTTTTACATGTCAGTGGCTTCAAGAATTGACAACTGTCTAATTAAGATTCTCAGAATTTAGTTCTTGTTACACTCCTCAATTTCCACTTTTTCTCATGTTAGCATTGTCCAGGCATCTCCATTGACTCCTTCAACACAGAGGAGGAGTCTGATCTTCAGCCTTTTTAACGCGTGATTCTGACTTACTTAATCTGAGCTTGACTTTGACACTGACCGTGACACGGCACTCAGAATGTAGATTGATGCTGGTCAGTTATAATACTTGGTTTGATGTTCTCTGTGTAGGTTCCGTCGTCCCATTTATGAACTTGCCTTTTTTGAAGTGTCAATGGAATCCGTCACATTCTTCTCACCCACCGCAATGCCACGAACAGGGTGCCAACAGAGTCTCAAGCAAATCCAATCGCTGGACACCTTCTAGAGGTCATTTGGAATTGCTCACATTTCAAGAAAATTAATTTTGATGTGAGTTTGTGACAGTCAAAAAGGAATTTTGCGATGCATCGTAGCGTTTCAGAGGAAAGTCGTGCATTTCAGGCCAGACCGTCTAATAAGACAGCAATTATTTCTACAATTTTCTCCCATTCCATACTCTCTTTTGCGGTTCTAATTGAATTTGTTACATATATGCTATTTATGTGGTCTAATGGAGATCCATGCGTCACACATGCGTGACACAGAGAGCAAACTTGTTAATGGTGGTCAGAACCTGCCTAAACGACTCCAGTATGCTAAAGTATTGCATTTTCTTAACTCACTCAAGTAAATCTTAGCTGAATTCAATTGTAAATCTCTCTGTATGCTGTATAAAATTTAATTCAATTATTCGGTTTCACTGAGTGCTATACCCTAGCAGATGCAGAGGTTAGCTATACGACTTCCACAGTTTTTGTGCTATCAGACATCCAAGACTGCACTTTTTGCAAGGTGTCACATGCTACGCGCTTGATTATAAGCTATCAACTACGCCTTTGTCTTGTGTAAACCTCTTGGTGGATGTAGTAGGTGATTTTCAAATTGTTCACAATCAGGCGAGTAAGGCCTCTCCCTAGTGTGATGGTGGACAGTGTCAGCATTACTACTATCCATGCAGGCTCTCATTGTGGTGGTGTGGCGTAGAGTTTACGACATCTCTCACTGTCTCAACCTCTTTTCTCTTGTCGTTTTAGCACGGGATCTGTTGGATTTAGTCAATGTACTGTTTATTGCACAGAGCCCTTAAGTTGGCCTCATGACCTCCAAACCCAGAGTTCCAAAGCAAACGATAGGATTCTGGGGACGTATTTACACTCAGCTTAATGCTACAGAGACGCTCAAAACTTGTACTTCCGTAAACCTACCTAAAATCTCTGTTGTCTACAGATCTGACGTAGTCTCCAGTATTTTCGGAGGTGACAACTTTTTTGCATTTCAAGAGGTGGACTTCACTTGCCTCCACTTCATTTCCACTTGTTATTTTTTTGTAATGACAGCCCACGGCCTCCAATCTCCCTAATTGATTTGACTGATTGCACTGAGGTCATCAACATAACTACCCAGACGTGGAATTCCTAAGCTGCACACACTAGCCACTCCAATAAGGAATCATGGGCCTAATTTGCATTTGCATTGAACCTTGAAGGTTGTTTTGTTTCTGTGCCCGGTAGGCAACCCAAGGAATTCGAGACAGCTTATTTTTATTGTCTAGAAGTTTTCGAGTGAGGTGCTGCAAAGATGGGTGGCACGTGGAGATGGTTAAGTGCCTTGACATTGCGAAGACAAAAAGCACTCGAGCGAGACGCATTGCCTTCCAAACTGAGTGTTTTTTCCCAATCCAAAGTGCTTGGACTTGTCACACTCAGATTCATGATAGACTAGAGATTCTATTTGGCTTCTAAAAGAGATTGAGTAACATTCAATCACTTTGTCGCATTCAAGGCAACTGTGAAGTTCGCAGAGACGTCATCCACCTGAAGTAGTTGCAAATCCCTGAGTTGCGGATATCCAATCGCCGTGATGACCTTGACACCGTTGCTTTGCCGTTGAGTGTAGTGTGTTTGAAGTTCCAAATATATGGTTACGGAGTCGCTTTGCCATGGTCATACTCTGTTTCACACCAGCTGATGGCACCAAGTTTGTTTGTTTGCACTGCGTGTTCCAAGTTCACTGTGGTATCACTTTTTATGAATTGGCTTGACCCCTCTTCTCCCTTTCATTAGACTGGCAATAAAGTGACGGCACTCTGCATTTAGGATCAATGGGGGAAATATTTCCTACAATTCATTAAATATACTAGGTATTCTACATTTGGAGGGCATAGAGTCTCGTGATGTTAGTGTGGCAAATATTGCAACTCACACAACCTCCAAAAGAGAGGTCCACGGCTGCTAGACATACCGCTGGCTTTCTGCTACAACTTCTACACAGTGGGACTGCAGATCCTCTCCAACATCGTCTCTTTGTGACCATAATCCTTCTTGCCGCCTTGATAGTCACCATCTAGACTTTTGCTCGCCTCCTCGTACGCCTGTGATCTCTGCAATCCTCCTTCTGGATCTTTGTCTTCATGTTCCTCTCCGCTGTCATTAACTACTTCGACACCTTTTAGTAGTTACTCGACCCTTCTGGTCGAATTTTACACATTGTTTAACATGCGTTTGTCTTGTCTCGCCATAGTCGAACCTTGGCATTCGTGTCTGCGATCTTCTGTTTTTTTTTTGTTGATACTTCTGTCGCGTTGAGGTCGAAAGTGGCTCCGATTCCCAGTGCAGCGCGAGACACCAGTGGGATACAGGAGAGTTAAAACAAGCACGTGCCATTTTATGCTCACTTCCTCTGCAGTCTCCAAACCGAACGACAATGGAGCGCGGGCTAGCAACAAGAAGGAAGGTGAGGCACCATGAGATAAGGTGTAAATTGAGGAATTGAAGTGGAGTGGGATGAAGTGTGGTTGGGAGCGGTGTGAAGAAGCGGTATATGATGACGGGACGAGAAGTGACACCCTAACGTACTTGAGTGTGAGTTCCAAAATGATTCTCATGCTAGGCGATATTAGCAATCTTGGCTTTTTGACACTCAAGACTACTTTGTCAGACTAACAATTTACTTGCCTCTATATGCGCTTGATCAGCAGAGACAAGTGACATTGAATGGCTCTGCCACACATATGCTCACATCCGAAGTCATAACTCCGTTGACGGCAGTGCCGACATACCAATCAGAACCCAGCTTCTGTAAGTCCGGCAATTGTTGGGAGGGCAGCCTAATTCCGGAGCAAAAGCCCACTTACTGATATCCACCCCTGGGCGAACCAGACTGCCGCACTTTATCTTCCTTTCACGTGCCACCTCTCCCTTCGTCTCTCCTCACCTCCTCGTTCTTACTCAAGCCTATGCAACACGAGTGTGACACGACAGACACCCACCATTGCGATAAGACCGTGGTGGATACACGTCGAGTGGGGAGAAGGTAGGGACTGCGGAAGGACGATGCCACAGTAGAAATGCCACTGATATCTATCGGTCCGTGAAGGGCCGTGAAGCATAATACGTAGCCGGCCTAGAAGTTACTACCCGCATCAACAGGTCTTCGCTCTGCCAACTAAGCTTTTGTCGGGCAACGCGTTTATCCACATCTTAGCAAGCTCAACGCCAATCAGCAAGGACCTTGGTGAGTACTATACTGATGATGATGTTGCTGTTGTTGTTGATGATGACGATGGCTACGATTTGTACACCTTCTCTCTCTTTCCGTTCAGTTGGTGGTAACGTTCATGGCATCGACTTGCGGTGAAGGCGATACGCAGCTCTAAACGTAAATCAGCGCCGTCATAAATGAAAACATGGTAGTGGATGTAAATGTATGTGTATGTGTGTGTAGTGCTGCCAGTTAATGCTACCCACCCATGGTGAGGAGATGGACGAGGTGGTTAGTGAGTGGATTGTGCGAGGGACAACTTTCTTTCTTGCTACAGCGCATTGTGGTATAAAATACTTCTCATTTAAAGGTTTTTTCATTCGCACCTTTGACATCGTCCCATTCTAATCTCGTTCACTTACCTCTTTGTCACATTCGAACCAGCTTATGGTTCCACTATGTTCGCGAATGGCAACCTCGGATATGAATAATCTTCAACCCACAATATCTCCATCCTTGCCCGCGAACGTTTGGGTTGCATGCAGGATCCCCTTCCCATAGGGTTGGTAATCTAAGATAAACCAGATTGGCATGACGTTACACAGAAGATGGGTCACTGTGCACCAACGGGAAATATTTTAAATACGCACAAACAAAAACTTTTCCACACCGTTTAACGCCAGTATGCGTAATAGTGCAGAAAGGGAATGGGCTGTGAAATTCACCTTTGCTTCCCTGCAATTTGTGCTTTTCTCCACCTCCCAGCCGTAGAATGAAAGTGGGCGTTAATTTTGGACGTTATCCATCAACAAAGATGTCTTTATTCCCGGCATGTCTGAGTAGGCTAGAAACAAGGAAGGTGCACATGCGTCTACCACCTGAATGCTGGAAACATGGCGACGGTCCCATCTGTGCCTGCTTATTTATGCTTGATTTTTTTTATGTAGATCAATTTACTCAGTGTCGGCACTGCATTGGCAAATTAGAAGGGGATAGGCGAGGGCGCAAATTGTGAAATGCTTCCACTGCTTTGACAAAGAAGAACATGTGTAACGTTGAGCAGGCATCTGCAGCACATAGCTGGCTATATTTGGGTGTTGCGTCAGTGCGTTAACCAGCAATTTTCCAGACGTGTTCTTCACGCCAATGAGTAACTGGGAGGCGAAATTCACGGTAGAGTTTAACCAACTGAATATCGCTGATGCCAGGATGGCAACAGATGACAGGCTTCAAGGACTATCCATACATCATTCTTTCCAATGTTGTAACTGCCTGTTTGAACAGTGGAGTCCGTATACCAAGATTATCTAAGTGGTGCTTTATTTGTGGAAAATCGCAACCGGAGTCCTACAGTACAGTACAGTACAGTACAACGACAGATCTGCTGAGGTAATAGTAACAATAATAGTAACAACTTGGTCAAGATGCACACCTCACTGCGGAAGCACTGCGGCACGGTACGCAGGACTAGGCTTGACTGGATTTGACTAGATAGCACTAGGCAGAAGAAGCAAGACTAGTCACCTGGGCTAGGCTGTGACAGGCCTGCATAGAACAGGGAAGGAGGGGATGCCTTTTTCAAATGCAGTTGATGTGTACCTTCTCTTTTAAATAACACGGTAATCTGCGGCAGCATTATAATCACCCTGTGCTCCTTTTGATCCATTTTGAAGCATTAGGTTAACTCCTCACATTGTTGTACGCGTTAGTGACTATCGGGGAGTACGGAGGTTCGTGGGTCTCTTGTAATTGCCGCTGAACTGTGTGATGGCTGCTGCCCTGTCTGACTGCGCCATTGCGAGGAGTGGGAGGCACTGCGGCTTCCAGATAGCGAGTTCCACGTCCGCCGATCAGAAAGGCCGCCATATATTTCGTAACTCATGGTGGGCAGTGCGTCGCCCCGCCTGGTGTACTTCCTCGCCCTGCGTCCACACAGGCACCATGAACAGGAGGCGAGACGGGAGACAAATCGCGTCTTACCCTCACATCCCACTTCGTAATTTGTGGGCTAGTCCACCTACTACTGCCCATCTCGCTGCCCGACCCTTCATTTTCCTTGTGGAGGATTCCTCCACATGCCGCTCTACAATATCGGGTAAGAATGTGTGCTTGCCGTCCTAGACCACCTGCTCCTTCTCCACTGTGTATCTGTGCCTGCCTGTCTCGTCCTCTTCCCCCAGTTTGTGTGTGTGTGTGCCACTGCCCATCTTTACTTTCGTCCTTTCAGAGAATCGCCTCCGCCGCTGTCCCACGAAAACAGGTACGAACGTGTGTGTGCGTGTGTGTATGTGGGTGCAAAGGCACATTCATCCCATCCTCTCCTCCTAACTTCTCCTCCCAGTCGACCAAGTGGATAGTTCCATCCTGGTCGAAGTAAGATCTCCTCTGCTCGTTAACTGGGTTGCTACTTGGTTGCCTCCTTGTTCACTTCAACTCCACCCTCCACCCTCCACCCTCTACCCGTCCACCAACTCACCTCAATGCATTTAATCAGTCTTTGCTTTCTCTGCCTCCTCAACCTCCTCGCTTATTTCAGATGGAACCGGACGCAGGCAACAACTTTCGCGCCAGGTGGAGGCGATTTGTCTCCCGTCTCGCCTCCTGCTCATGTTGTCTGTGTGGACGCAGGGTGAGGAAGTCCGCCAGGCGGGGCGACGCACTGCCGACCATAAGCTACGAAATATATGGCGGCCTTTCTAATCGGCGGACGTGGGACTCGCTATTTGGAAGTCCCAGTGCCTCCCACTCCTCACAATGGCGCAGCCAGACAGGGCAACAGCCATCACACAGTCCGGCAGCAATTACAAGACACCCACGAACCTCGAGCACTCCCCGATGGACCACAACCTAGTGGTAACTATTTGAATTGAGAGCACCTTCAAATGTAGTCATGAGGCAGCAAGATAAGGTGTTCTCATGCTGACAATCGCTGTGTCAAAATGAACAAAATTTGTGCCCAGCGTCCGCACAGGCATCAAGGAACTAAGGTGTTGATAGCAACAGCGAATTCGGTGGTCGTTGTGGTGTCGTCGAAATGCAAAGCACAATACTTGCCAGCATATAGAGCGTCGTAGTGTGATACAAAGAGGAAACTCGCCAAAGGCACGTTGGAGTGGGGCGTGGGAGAGAGAGCGAAGACAGGAGAGCTCCCATCCCTCCATTCCGAAGTTGCCACCAGGCCTACTGATTGTCTGTGATTCCTGATCCCTAGTGTCTGCAAGAAGGAAAGAATGGATGAAGGCGAGAAAAAGTCGACCTCATGTTACACGGCAGGCAGTTGTGTCACTTCTACCGGGTGGGCTAAATTGGAGTGTTGTTGGGGTTGACTTCAATGGCAACGCATAAGGCGCCTCTTCCGCCCCTCATTTCCTGTTCTATGCAAGCCTGTCACAACCTAGCCTGGGTGACCAGTCTAGCTTCTTCTGTCCAGTGCAATCTAGTCAAATCCAATCAAGCCCAATCCTGCGTAAGCTGTGATATCTGATGCAATAAATCAGCGACTCACCCCTAAAGATGACCATTGCGATAACGACGCTGCGTTCCCTAAATGTATCCCTAAGACGACTCTCCCTGGCAGAGTTGTTGCTTTGCATTGCAAAGCAACATGACCGTACATCTGAAAGAGGAGAAGGAATGATTGAGATGGAGGGCGACAAGGCGATGAGAAGTCGAGGGCATGGAATGAGACAGGGTGGGGGAGGAGAAGAACGCATTGAACATGGACACCGCAGGATGAGTCCACACAGTGCTATCGTACATCATTCCCTCTTCCTTTCCCTCCTTTCCCATCTCTCCCTGAACTCATTCACTCACCCACTCCTCTGTCCATGTGACTGAGACCTTGACTTACGTGCCTTTTATTTGCCCTCTCTTACTTACGAAGGGAATCCAGCAGCATGTTAGACTGAGTGCCTCTACTTCACGCCCACTTGTTGACCCGATTTCTTTCACGACTTCTCTTCATGCCGCCATTCTTCATCGTCCATTTTGGCCTTTCTCTTTTGCTCCGCGCAGAATCTTCTCACATTGCAGAGTGTTTTGCAACGGCGCTCGCGTCCGGTTCCTATGGTTACCGAACATCGCCCACATTTATTCGCCAAATGTAACGTCGAAGCGATAGCAAAACCTATTTCTCTTCTCTGCTTGGCAGGTAGCGGGTGGGTAATGCAATTTGGTCCCTTAATTTACTTGCATGTGTGAACAACAGTGGTATCTGTGTTGATGAATAGGGTCGCCTGTATCCAGGTGACTAAAGGCAGGTCTCAGTGATTCCTAGCCAACTGAGAAGGATGTCGCTTATTGTTTGAAAATGCGCTAATTTGCGTCATAGCAGCGATTAACATCGCAACCTATTGTAATGCTGATGACACTCGCGGCATCAGAAATGCACCATGAAAAGTCTTACGGGTTTTGCCTTTCACGATCCCATTTTGGAGCACGCCACACCGAGTCCTACACTCGTCAGTGCCTGGATGCATCGCCGACCATGGTGCTGCGTGCCGTAGACTTTGCTCCAAATGCGGTGACTTGCATTGGACGTTTGGCAGGTTCTTCAGTCTTTCAACTCTTACCTTTGCCATTCTCATGCTTTCGACCACTTCTGAGAGCTTTGTTGATGTCGCTACAACCACAACCAATGCATCACATTTCAGCTTGCCTTTGGGTACCCAGAGGATAGGCAAGTGAAGTGCATAGCTGAAGCACGCTTCTTTTGGCAAATCGTGCTTTGGACTGCAAGGCATTTGTGGTCCGTGTTAGAGGAAGGTCACCTGTAACTCTTCTTTCGCTATCCGATGCCTGGTGTCTGGAAGCAAAATGTCTAGTCAGAGACATTGTGGTTTCGATGTCATTTTCTGCTTTCGAAGCTCGGCTTCACAGTGCCTGCAGCAGCACACTTTTAATAAAAGCATGAAAAGGTGTCGAAAATATTGTTAAAAGTGCGTGACATGCATATCAGCTCATGCTTTACCCTCACAGACTCCTCGCGTTTCACCAATTGAACTTCTATCTTGTTGGAGGATTAGGATTGGACGGAGAAGGGTCGTCGTCTTCGGATGTTTTGGCACGGTTTTGTGCCAACGCGTTCCTTATTCCCCTCTGTCTTTCCTCCACATCCTCCAGTTCGCCTTCCTTTACCCGCATCTCAGTAGTGCAATCGAGTGAGGTGTGTAGGAATGGACTTTGTGGAAGGAATGTAGGCTTTTCTCATGCGACACACTCGAAGACGCTACTCGCAATCTACCTTGTTGGGTGGAATGCACTAGAACACCAGTTGTCACAATGCTGCAACAGCACACGTAAACGAGGTTAGTGAGGAGGAGGTTAGGATGAAGCTGGGGAGGAAGAGAGAGTGGTGGCATAACCTGCCCCTACTTCCCAGGATTTCTGTCCCCCTTCGACCTTTGACATCTTTTGAACGACAAAGTAGGAGGTTGATGGTGTCACAGTGAGGTTAGGAGGGCGACGGTGGAGGTGGGAATGAGGAGTGGGCCGAAGGTGAGTAGATGACGAGGCGGGAGTGAGGCACTGATGGAGAAGTGGGTGGTGAGAACGACGATGACGTGGAAACCGGATGAAATGTAGGATGTGGTGGAATGCGTGGGTGAGTATGTGTGGTCACTACTCGTGTGATTCACCTCCTTCCACTGCGACGGTTGCACTTGGTGCGTGAGGTGGCTGTTTGGGAGCAGGCATCACATGCCTTAGTGCTTCTTCACTTTAGCCGTATTCTGTGCATCATAGTGCATGTGAGGGAGGCGGAAGGGAAGGCTAGGATCTGCTAATACTGAGGTGCTTCGATTGTTATTCACCGCCCTGTAGAGGTTGCCAATCATCAATTTCAATTCCTGATGTTGGCCTTTAGGACATTTGGGAACTTCTTTCGACTCTTGGAGGACCGTTTGTAATACCCAACTTGGCACCAGGAGTGGCTTGGGCGACATGGCGACTTGATGGTGCCACGGGACCTCATCCTCCGGGCAGAGCCTCTATCATTCTTCCCATGTCCGCCTGCATGCCTTGCTGCACCAGCCCGGGAAGCTGATGGGCACCACCAAAGGCCGGATTGTTGAGCACTGGCTGTCAGTTGCGTGTGCTTTAGTGTGTGTGGGAGCTGCAGAGATGGCACTCAGTGGTGCTTACGACGGGACTTTAAGTAGGTGGGTGGGTGGGTGGATGGATGGGGGTGATCATTTTTCCCCCTATCTTACACGCACTCGCTTGTCCTATCAGTCATCCGGTGGTGTGGTGCGTTGCCATGGCACAAGAATTTGGCGTGACGCGTTGGCCACATTTGAGTACATCCACTAGCTATGTCGGCGACGGCGACCGCGACGGCGACAACGACAGCGACAGCGACGGTTTATGTTGATGTACGTCTGCACAAATGTGCGAGAGTCAGATGGACAGGCAGGCAGGTGGATAGACAAGTGGAGTAAGTTGGTGTGCTAGAGTGAGCTGAAGGCGGAGGCGTCCAGGCCCACCTATTCTCCTACTGCTCTCAATGGGGTCAAGAACTGGGCTTCTTTCACAGCACCTTCATGTTGCAACACTCACCGCTTCCATCAGGACTGATTGTGTTCCACTGCTACCGTTGAGCCACTCTTCAGCCTCTAATAATCGTTTTGCTTCACTTGCCCTGCTCCACGTTTCGCTGCTTGCACCAACCACTCCACCTGGTCGGTGCAAAATAACAACGCTGAGTGGAATCAGCCAGTGGGCAGCAAAGCCTGCATTGATTGCGTTGTCAGCGATTTCAGCCTCTGCTTCAGACAGGAATCGCTATTGCATCACATTGGCAAAAATGCAACTGCACCATTACTGCGCTGCTGTGCCCTACGGTTGGGTCACAGGAGAAATGACTGCGGACAAACATGTGGTCTTAGGTTAAAAGATCACTGAAGACTACCAACAATATCCCTCGAAGTGCTTTGCATTCTAACAAATGCTGCAATGCAGTTGCCTAGGCTTATTTTTAGTAAAGCTAGTTTGTGGTGACGTGAACGTACGGTCTTATAAAAAGCTCCATATCCTATTCAGCATATGGGGCTCTATCGTTCTAGGACACATGATTTAGAGGGCAGTAAATCGTTGCGATTGTGTAGGTTGTGGTTCCAGGTAAGAGGTCTCTCCACTTTAATAAACTGCAGTCTTAGGAAGAAGTGAAGGGCGAGAGCATGATGTATATTCAACAAACGGTGGGGATTGACGCTTTAGGGATCAGCCAGGATCATTCGTTTTGGTGAAGGTGCAGTGGCTAAAGCACGTAGAAGCGCTTCCTTTGGATTGCCAATTGAGCAACCAACGCATTGCAATTTAGTTCAAAGGACAATTCTCGAATGCAAAGCCTATGAATGCAAAAAGCGTAGTCCCTGTGTGAATGCAGGAGCTGGGTGGTGTTTTTGCAGAAGACGTTAAAGTGTGTTACATTTTCGTCTGCCCTACTTGGTGGATGAATGGACGAATAGATGCAAGCGAAAATTGTGGAGACATACAGAATGAAGTGGCGCACAAATGCAATGCCGCTGTGCTCGGTGCCATGCGACGTCTAAGTGAAAATGAGTTGGTGCGGTTGTGTAGCCCATAATCGAGAAGCCACTGCATAGGCACACTTTAGTCATGGATGATCGCCAGACACTTTGCCCGCGACAAAAGACTACTCAATTGAGCAAGTCTTACAGCAGGCCTTTTGGCGACATTTCGATGTAGCCCTCGTGACTGCCATCGTGCCGGTCAAAAGTAATGGTTCTGTTTAGAAATCAAGGGCAGGCTCCATGCATTACAGATGCAGGTGCCCACCGTCAATCTCTCTGCCCCTGCTAACTCTCGAGAATTCCAAGGAAAATTGCGTCCACTAGCAAATAAGTCTGAAAGAAGCAACAAGTACTTGTCACCTTGTCGCTTGATTTGGGCTCAAAATCCTAGTCCTATAGGTGGTCAACAAACAAATAAACGTTAGATTTACGATTATAGCCTTAAATCAGTGGAAACTAAACGCATGCGGACATTGTGAGTGGCATTTTTGCCAAAACGACTGTGAGACATAAACTGGCAGAGTATGAAATTTGTGAATGGTGCTATGCAATCTGCATCATGGAATCATTGCTAGCGGGCAGCCATTAAGCAACCTAGAGAGACACCTACTACTAACTGACCTGTGTTGTAGAAAACCACAAAGACTATATTGTGATGCTTTGTTTGTTCGAACTGCCGATTTCGGTGACTTGGATGGCCACATTGCACTAGCCGATTGGCCAGTCCTCGGGCAGTGTTAACGGCCTCCAATCCCTCTGTTTCCGGAATGCATGTATTATGCCCCGGTAACATGCCTTCTTTTACCTTAAAGGAAGACTCTGAAAGCTACAGAAAGTTGTGGTGTGTCGGTGGCTTCCCGAGACTGCCCTGAAGGCAAAAGAAGGCCTCGTACTAGGGTGGAATGTGTACATATATTCTGCACACCGAAAGGCACCAGGGTTTTTGGCATGCTCAGAGGCAAATGCATCTGCCTTGCATACACAAACAGGAAGTGCCATGCCCCCTCTTCATATTTGGGTGGAGGCATTGACGAACAGCACCAAACAGGAATCCTGCTCTTGCCATTGCTTCGAATGCTGCTCAGGTAAGAACGATTCGCAGTTCATGAATAGCCACTACTCCTTTTAGGCATTAACGGTTTAAATCCAACGTGCTTTTCGCAAATGGTGCAGGGGAAAAGCTTGGCTTTCCCACTTGTAAGAATGCTCGTGCCGATGGAATAAATCCTGCCCATCGGACACTTCGCATTCTGATTAATCAGCAACTTTCCTATCACCCGTTGAAACCTCAGTTCTTGGTTGTTTTGTCCTTTACCTAATGCAGTGCGCATGCAAGACCTCGGTACCCACCGAATTGTAGGTTTGGCTTCGACAAGAATCGGTGTTGCATTTTGACCCAGAAGCGTCTTTGTCCATCTGTTGGGCGTCAGATTAACGCAGTGACGTTCGCGAGGGACGTGGAGGGTGCTGTGGTAGTAGGCGGAGGCATGGGTGATAGATTGATCGGGTGGCTGAGTGCTGGAAGGTACGAAGGGACGGTTGTTGAAGCGTGGAGATGATGAAGCATCTGGGGTTGGTGGTGGTATAGATGGCGTTGCCCGCTATTAATCCCGTTGGCGGTGGTGGTGGGGCTGTGGGAGGTGTGTCATTGCGGTAAAGCGTCAGCAGATGGATGAGATCCTCGTGGTAGTTCACAAATTCAAGCAAAGAACCAGCAGTAGCAGAGGTAGTGGCATTTGTCTCCTTGGTTGCCTAATGCCGAAAGGCTGCGCGATTGACGTCGATGGCGTTGTAAGCACGTGGTGAAAGCCGAGCCTTCATTCTCCCTGTTTTGCTCCGTCCTTCCCACTGCACGCAGCGGAACTCAATGCCACGCTACGTTAAATGAGGTTGTGCCGAGATAAGTCAAAGTAACTTGTGCAGTGGGCGTCGAAGCTGACACACTAATGTCACACAATCAACGTTTGGGTGTAATTCCTTAAGCCACGCATTTTATTTAGAATGAACTCTCCCCTTGGTAACAGACGTAATCAGCGTTTCAGGCGTCCCCAACGTGCTGCCCTTTCTCACCTTACCTCCCATGGACATACACTTCGCTATCTGCTCTACCGATAGGCATGCACCCAGTCAACGAGTAGTTTTGTGCACCCACTATGGATCCTTTTACTGTGGGGAGTTTGCCTCCGCAATTCAATTGTCTTGGGAATAGTTGAAGCCAAGAGGAACGATGGTGGATAGTTGCATCCGGGTGCTGCGCGAGGTCTCCTTGTGAGCCGGGTTTTGAGACACATGTTTTAGCGAATTCCTCTTGACAAAAGATGTGACCTAAATTTGCTCCTTTGAGCAATCAAGTTCACCAACATGGTCGATGAACACATCGACAATATCCCACCTGTGAGCAATCTACTCACACCCACCGAATTGAGGTTATGCTTCAGTTCATAGGGAGCGACTTCTTATCCCTTGATTCTCTCTTCTAAGCGGAGGTAGTGTATGCGTGCGCATGTTCGAACTCGTCCATTATGCGTGGGGGAAATTTGGCCGTTCCCTGTGGTTAGCTAACGCACCCTACGCACTGCCTCTACTTTGTGAGTAGTGACGACATTTGTGTTGGCATTGTGCGATTGCTGTTCCAACGAGGGCAACAGCACAGAGGGTAGGCGTCTAGACCCGGGGTATCCACTTTGCAAAGTTTTGACAGCTCGATACTACAACAGAACTGTCCGAAGGAGTCGTGGCTTCAAAAATTTCCTTCCTCACTGTTTTTTGTCAGGGTTAGTGCTCTTCACCTCACACACCTCCCTCCTCTCTACTCTTTTCTCCCTACCCTCATATGTTAATTATTCTTTGAATGGACCTTTGCATCGCCCCTGCCTTGCCAATGCCACTCTCCAAGTAGAAGCTCATGCTAAACCCACTAATCACAAAGACATCAGGGCCAGCCTTCTATGCTTATGTGAAGTTCTTAGTAGCCATCTCTGCAGCTGTGCCCCAACTTTTCACTATATGTCTTTCTTCACGCAAACGCTAGTACCAATGATAGCAAGTGAACCATCAAACGTGTTAGGGACAATCTACGTCAAGCATTAATCAAACCGAGCTAAGTTGGGTCCGCGTTCCGCTGTCACCAATGTAGCGTGTCGAGACTTCCTTGAAGGTAGAAGAGGGCATAGTACTGGGGCAGAATACATACATTCTGGAAACAGAGGGGTTGAGGGCTGCTGGCATGGCGCCGAGGTCGGCCAACAATATGTATTATGTTCTAGAACTATGCCATTTAGGGCATGAATCCACAGGCGGTCTCATCTGAGAAAGCGCAGTTAGGTAAGTTGTGGAGCAGCGAAAATGACTGTTTGGGAGCCCATATCATATGCCTTGGTGACCCTTCACGTTGGATGAATTTCGCGCATCATAGTACATGTGAGGAGGACAGAAAAGAAGGAGAAGACCTACAAACACCGAGGTGCTGTGATCGTAATTGACGGCCCTGTCGACATTGTCAACCTTCAACTTCTTTACCTGATGCTGGCCTTTCAGCTCAAGGCCTTTTGAGCATTTGGGGACTTCTTTGCTCCACCACTAGGTGCCTGCTCGTTCGACTCTTGGAGGACCATTTGTAATACCCAACCTGGCACCAGGAGTGGCTTGGGCGACATGGCGACTTCATAGTGCCATAGGACCTCATCCTCCAGGCAGAGCCTCTATCATTCTTCCCATGTCCGCCTGCATGCCTTGCTGTACGAGCCACAGAAGCCGGTAGGTATTAAGTAGCGGGTGGCCGACTCTGCGCCTCCCCATAGAGTCTATAGCTATGAATGCGACAGCAGCCCTCCTGAGGGCCAATACGAAAGGCTGAATTGTTGAGCGTCGTGCGGCTACATGGGTGTACACTGATAAATCCAATACTTTCCCTCCTCCTCCTCTCGCCCCATAGGTCCTGCATACCACAATGCCACCCACACGCAACCACCGAGGCATCAACGCCGTGGAGGTGGCAGCCCATTCCTACTCTCCACCAGACACAAACCGACACCCACTCATCATGACACAATACTCACTCCCGCTCGACGCCATGCAAGGTGCAATCCACCACTGACATTCCCCAACTCCTCACACCCAAACTTGAAGCCACATTGTCTAATACCAATGGCCTTAACTCACAAGTGCACTCCCACCTCTTTGCCAAAGAGTCAACTTCCAGCTAAGTAGCAATCTCTGGTCTGCACTTCCCACCGAACAGTCAGTTAAGACAACTACATGAAACGGGGTAGATAGATGAGCACATTGTAATTCAATGCAACTTACGAGGGGATTGAAGCGAGAACTGCTGTAACAATGCCTGCCATGAAGTGTTGAAGTTGACATTCAGACATTGTATCCATCCAAGTCCCGGAGAAAGGCCAAAGCGTGGAGTTAGAAAAAAATCCCACGTGCCTAACAAGGTGATCACTTCTCCCACTTGCCCATTGCTAGCAGACTAGATCACATTTTAGTGCTTGACAGCAGAAATGTTGCGGCTTCATACTCGTCGTCGATAAACAACAAGGCGAAACAGTGGAGAGAAATAAACATTTCAATTTCTTATTAGTGCTGTAAATTAGTGGTACATTATTTTGTACTACAGCTGCATTGCACGCATGGGCTGCTGCCGCAGAAGAGTCCAAATACGTGGTGCCACACTGCTAGTCACTGGACCGTGACTGCAAGCATCCACATCCATACGTGCTTTTCCGGCATCCTTTTATACCCACTGATGTGACCACCAGGGTCACTTCGCTGACGCTTAGCATCTGCTGTTCCTTGTTCATTAATTACTTAAAAAAGACCAATGAATTTGATTAAAATAAACAAAAATTTGTCGCTGTAATGGTTTATTTGTTCGGACGGCTGGCTTCGTACTTGGGTGACCATGTCGTACTAGCCGGTTGACTGCCCTCCTCGCCATGCCAGCAGCTCCCAATCCCTCTGTTGCTAGAATACATGTATTATGCCCCAGTACTGGGCCTTCGTTTACCTTAAAGGAAGTCTCTGCATGCTACATTGGTGGCAGCGGAATGGGGACCAGACTTTGATGGATTTCTTTCCCCACCTTTACCTTTTGTAGCAACCTTTGGCGGTGCGAAAGAGGTGCATGTGCTACAGATGGGAGATTCCCTGACATCCCATAACAGAAGGACTGGGATTGAAGTCTCTCTCTGGCACGTCCCCCGCCCTCGTGTTCTGCAAGAAAGCTATCAACAACTGAAGCGACACTAGCCGTGTACTCCAAGTTCAGTGGAACTGCCAAGAGTGCTCACCGACGCTGTGGTCAAGCATTCTTCGTAAGCTCTCTCTCTGGTTCTCGGTTAACTCGCCTCCCTTTGCCGTAATATACATTCACAAATGCAGAATGTGCAGGACGTCATTCGGTAGCATCGTCTTATGCTTTGCACATTTGGATAGCGTGCATCGCGCTCCTATGAGAGTTCTACGTTACCCTTGGGATTTATTCCACGGCGTCATAAAGCCTGGAATCACAATATACGTCGCGTGTGTCTCGGTCCATTCCAAAACTTGGGATCGTACCTCCACCTTTCATTGGGACACATTATCGTGAGAGAGAAAAATTTTAGAAAAATGCTTTTGCTGCACCGAGTGCTACGCGGAACTGATGGCACTACAAGAACGCATGCACGTTTGAATCGCGATGACTGGCACGGTTAGCCCGTGGGTGCTTCTCACAGCACTGATTACGTTGTGATGGCTAACACGAGAGGCTTGCTTCGCCTCACCGCCTTGTTGCCCTCGTCTGCGGAACAAGCAAGATCAAATGCAGTGCACGATGTGTTGTTTAAGGCGGCCGTTACCGCGTTCAAACTACATCGACGCCTCCTACATACCCAGCACTCAGCGGGTATGATCCTGGCAATCAAGCCATGGAGCATTTGCGTGGCAGTAACGGTCTTGCGCCTCGCCTACTCACCGTGCGCAATAGAGTCGCGTATCTTGCTCCCCGGGAAGACCTCGGCCACACCGCGCACCTCCCTGCTAGTGCGCTTCTCCTTTCCCAACACCGATCGGCAACGCGAAGAGCCACAATGCATTTCAACTTTGCTTTTTAGCAAGTGCGACTTCAGAGCAGATCGAATTTAAAGCCGACAGACTACTTCCGTCACAGTTCACAATCACAACACTGACAGTTTGCATAACCTGAGTGCACACCAAAAAAAAAGAAATAAAAACGAGGTGACTAGGACAAACTTGGTAGAGCACGACTGCATGATCAATGGCAGCCATCAGTGGTGCTTCCTAGGCAGCACAAGACACGAATCCTGCGAAGTGAGCAACAATTGGTCGTCAAATGACAAATCGCACATGAAGAGGGGAGACAGGAGGAGAAACGGGTCCAAAAACCTGCCGAGCACAGGCCAATCATGCAGTCTCGATGTCCAAAGCACAGAGGAAGAGAAGAGAAGAGAAGAGAAGAGAAGAGAACTACTCTGAGGTCGAGCGAACATTAGAAGGAGGATTGAGAAAAGCAACGGAGGTGGGCTGACTGCTTTGGCGTGAGTAACGACCAGTCTCCCTCCTTGACAAAATTCAACGCAGAGGATATGAAGAGAGAACAGTCCTGTCAATCTTCAGCTTCCGTTCGGCTACTTCGAGAAGAGTCGAGCACTCCTGTGTCACCTATTCCTTCGCCACTCTGTGCGTCAATGAGAAAGAGGGAAGGAAAAGGAAGTCGTGTACACTGAGAACAACCAAGTCTCAACTGCCCTTTAACCCCCTCTGCTCAATAGATACCTCCACTCAAATGGGTCTTCAAAGCGGTGAGCTTATTCTGGAGGCACGCAATACTTCCCAGCGGCTCTTCCATCCCTGCTGACGGGTTGGACGCGCACTCACTGCTTACATCTGCCGAGGTCTGCGAATCAAACGAATGCATTAGCAGATCTAGACAACTAGGACACCAGTTCAAATGCGATTGGACTAGTGGTAACCACCTGGGTATTGAGCACACCACCTCCTTTCAGCCTCAACAACACCGACAACTTCAAACTGCAATCCCGCGACCAACGAATGAACATTCCATGCTTGCAGACGCATCAACCACAAGAGCAATGCAAGTCTATTGTTGGAGCACTTGCTACCCAATCCATCCAAGTGGGCAATTGACGTATTACTAGACAACACTAAATAGACGAATCAAATGGCACCGTAAAACGCAAGCGGGTGGATAGCTACACGGAGACAGGATGAATAAATGCGAAATGGATGGACGCGCAATAGCTGAGCACTTGCTACGACGAATAGGTAGGTGGATAAATGGGTGAAAAAGCTGGCAAAGCCAAAGGTGCAGAAATCGCCACCCGTACCTGCAACTCATTCACTCTGCCTTCATCTACGCGACGTTGGTCTCCACTCAGTTCAGTCTCCGTCCCGTTTCCGCGACCTCAACCTTACGGCCAAGGATCCGGCCTCAATGGCGGCAATGGAATCAGCACGCCTGCAGTGCACAGCCTCCAACTTCCCCCACGCCCACAGGTAAGTCAGCTGTAGTGCCGTGTCAGCCAACGCGAGCCGCTTCCAACGTGGTGCGTGTTTGGCCAATTCCACTTCGTGATCCTCCAAGGACATACTCCGTGCCGATGAAGTCATCTGCGGTGCTGCTGTAGCTATCGCTGATGTTGCACGCATTGCTCACACGGGCTTCTAATCTTCCAGCAACTCCACGCCTGTTGGAGCCCTACATTTCAAATCGTTTGCCTTCAAACGCGGCCACGATAGAGGTGTCTAACATAAGTCAAGAGGTCAACAAATAGACGAACAGTGGATGGATGGATGGATCAATGCACGGATGATTAAACAGACTGGGTGAGTCGGTTTCAGATTTTCGTCTACCTCAATATCGCTTCTCAGACATTGCGTTTTGCTCAGCTAGAGACACTTTCCGACACGTTTTCCTCAATGGAACTGAATCATTCGGAAACCAGTTCAGAGCCAAAAAACCCATTCGGGCTGCACTAAAATCAGAGACCTCTTAAATGCGATGCCCTTAAGCAACTCGACATCACCAGAATGAAACTGCTTAGACCACTTAACCACAAGCAATCCGAAAAGGCTCGACACAAAGCTGGCTTTCGCTTCAGCTTTAGAACCGCGCAAACTCGCCTCAACATCAGGTGCATTCTCACACCACCTCTGATTCGGCCACACCGAATATACTAATAAGATGCCAAAAGATGTCATTCAACTTTGAAGCATCGACCTCGTTGAGGGTGCTTGACGCCGCCGTAGCGTAGCCTGCATGTCGTAGGCAAAGTGCATTCGGCAAACTCCAGTAGTGGCACAGATCACATCGAAACTGCAGCCCAAAATTGGAACGACTACCAGTCTAAGAGCATTCGATCGAGAAATAAGAAGCTCACACCACTAATGCATTGATGAGAAAGTTGAAGTAATCATCCGAACAGGGCAATTAAACGTGAGCCCGATGGAAACTGCGTCGTCTAATCAACCTTCAGACAGTAGGCCAGATGCCTTAGAATCATAGCCAATGCGGATTCACCTTGACAATGTTGCCCTCTTCAGGGACTAATTTGTCAAGGAAATGTGAAGACGCATCTAAGTAACGGTCGACTAGTAAGAAGCCTTAGCAACCTTGTGAATGCGTTAAAAGAGGATAAAGCAGCAAATACTTGGGTTCAATCAAAAACACCACCGACCGGCAAAAAGGTCAAAATTAACTAGCAGGAAAGAGGACACTTGCATCTCAGACACACACGCAGAGTCTTAAACCCTCACCTCCACTATTACAAGGCATCAACGAGCAGTAAGCACCAACCGTGCGCCAAATCCACCCACTCGCCAGGTCCACTCGGCTCCACCATCTACTCCTTCTCAACTCTCAACATCACATCAACGATCCACGTCAGCAAGTCGATAGCCTCATCCACAGGCGCCGAGGAGGCAGCTGAAGTAGCTCAACCATCGCATGTGGTGTCCTCGTTTTCAGGCGCAATAAGAACCGTCAGTACTTCAGTCACAGCCTTCACCTTCCACTCATCAGCGCTATCAGTGAAGCCACAGGTACGAGGCGTAAACAACACAAAAACTTTGCTTTCATACACACACAGCGAGAGACGCAATCAAAGATGCCGCAGATGTGCGCCTCAATACAAGAGACATCGTCCACCTGAGCGTGATCTCAGGTTGACGCCCATGTTTAGCCTACTGCAAAAGGAAATTGAAGGTGATTCTGACGTGTTGGTTCAACAACAGCGAGACAGCCACTGCCTTTGCCGCATCGCACTCACCCATGGGAAGCGCCGAATGAAAGAGCCAACTGCATGAGTGAATGATCATGTTTCACAAACAGGCACCGAATAACAGTCCGAAGTTCCACTCCATTGATAGCAGCCAATAAACGACCAACGAATGCGATGTGACAATTTCGCACCATGAAGGAGACGACATCTGCATGCAAAACACAGTACACAGACACTTTGTTGAACTTAAGACACAGACTAGCCAGGCACTCTCACTCCACCTTCTCTCTGGTTACAAGCGCAATGCAGACTTTGTAAATTCATTTCTCGAGGTAGAGGCTGTGGCCCAATGAACGAAAAGCACCTCACATCAGACACACCCACTTATTCACCACCAACATTTTTCAAAGCGTCACGCCAAACAGCAAGCACAATAAGTTTTCAGAATACCAACCTAGAGTAGAGACTAAGTGACACATTACTGAGCATCCTCCCAACTGTTCAAGATTGGGCAACGCAGTTAGCCAATGGCAACCCTACTACGATGCAGTGAAGCCACAAGGAGGACCTGGAAAGGAATAGTGATGGCGATGTCATTGCGATAATGCACCATAGCAGAAGGGATAAGCCACCGAAGTTTTGACAGGGACACCGCGATCCCATGCACTCTATTAAGACCACACTTTGTTCAACCTCGGAACCACCGATGCATGCAGCACACAAGAGAAGGGAGCCTATTTACTCACAGAACATGCCTTGCCTCCTTCCAATTTGGACACATGCACCACAACCCAGTCTACCAATGCCACCATCACTCAAAGCGTCAAACCAGACAACCAATTTATTGCATGACTTAAGTGGATTTGTTAACCAAAACGAACCTCCAACACCTCTTCTACCGCTCCCAATTCAGCTGATATGCTTGCCTCACTTTAAATCACCCATCTATCAAAAAACCAAATGAGAACAAACACTACAGAACTGAAAATGAAACCGTCCGCAAAAAATCACTACACCTAGCATACATAACGTTGGTAGAGAAGATTAAAGGCCTACTGCACTACCCACCAGACGTCAGAGTCACCGCCAGCTTGTTTGCACTCACCGCGAAGAAAAAGAACCACAGAAGAGGTCCATCCACTCATTCATCGAGTCCCACCGAGGACGATACCAGTTCAGCATTGGCACACACAGACGTGAACCTATCCTGGAGACTCCTGTTCGCCGTCCCCTAGAAGGATCGTTGAGGGAATTGCATGTTGTCCAACACGGCGTGGAGGTTCATGGCCGAAGTGTAGACTCTGGGTGCTCCAATGGCTGCCCTATGCGGAGATGCTCTCAGATGCAGCAACTGGGAAACAGAGAGCAATAACCTTTCCTGAAGGCGCATACATCCCGCCCTAAACAGGCGCCTCCGATTCTTTCGACAACACAGCTCTTCCTGTTTCAGCATTGACCACCTCGTGTCAGAGAGACCACAATTTCCTGAAAAAAGAAGACAAATCGACACACGCAAAACCCTGAATGAGGTAGACGGACGGAATTCGCGCTCTGGTTTACACTTCCTTGTACCTAAGGGTGAGGCGCACTCCTTCTCAATTGCGTAGCGCTCACTCCATGCCACCAAAAAACGATAATCGCTTCCCCACCCAGTAAAAAGATGAACGAACCACATCAAGAGCCAGTCCACGACCTTCGAGTTGGACATTGAGGCCAGCCTACAATCAAGTCCTCTCATTTTGCACTGGAATTAACATTTCACATTTGACTAAGACAAGGGCAATAGCCCACGACTCACCAGCATAAAATGGATCTCACACTTAACCACTCCACCAACTGAAAACTCACATTTCCGAGTTCACCAATGCGTCAAGTGTGGAATGGAGAAGCAGGGAGCCACAACACCTCATTGCCGCATCACCTACCAAGATGTTTTGGGTAACATTCAGGACTAGACGCAAGAATCTGGCATCCCGATGCCGCGTCTTTCCAATGTCATTCGTGAAGTAGTACAACACTTACATCTGATTCAATTGGAGCAGTTCGAATCCCCCCAAGTAGTGAACCTGTCAACTCAACAGGCGTATTCTCGCCTACAAATAGAACACCAGTAACAAACGAAGACATGCGACCTCTCACCTCACATCACAATTTCACAATGAACGAAGCTCAGTGAAATCAGCAGACGTCATTCAACTGTGATAAAGTAGCGCCTGGACTAGGCAAACGCAGTCAATGCCAGCACTCGACACAATTGACCAGTGAAAGGTGAGCACTCAAACACGGCACTGCATGCAATGAACTGTAAATCCAATGCTCCTCAAGTGTCAGTAGCAAAAATGTCATGCTAGTCCATGCCTAGAAATGTATATTGAGTGTATGACAAATTTCTCCCTTGCAAATCCTCTCATCTTTGCACCCACTCGTACGAATTGTGAACCAAGCCCTCATATGTGCCGCTGAAACCATCCTGAGGTTTTTTGCTGTAGAAAAGAAGTAAATGACTTGTTTGTCACTAAACCGGGTAGATTTATGCACATTTGCTTAATTATGCTTTGAAAGCTCTGCTACCCCTTTATTCAAGGCCTCCGGTCAGGTTGGGCGAATAAATGAAATCAAAGTAGCTGATTGACAGGGCAGAATGAGATTGAGTTCGAGAGGCAAGGATGGGTGTGAGAGAATTCTCCAGTGCGCTTCTTCGTAATTTGTAGCTCATTACGGGTCCTTTGGAAAAAATGAAGCAATGTCTCCATTTGATACTCCGCGGGATTGTTGCACGTTCAAAACGATCTTAAGCAGTGAAGCATTCTGAGGCCTCTTTTGTGCTCTCTTATAGCGTGGCGATTGGGAACCATTTTCATTGTCATGGACAGATCATCGGGAGGCTGAAATTGAAATTGCATCACTACTGGCTGCTCGTTGATAGTCTATCCGGGAAGTACTTTCTCAGTTACGTGTGGTGTGTTTGTTTTCTGACCTAAGAAGATGGTTTTTGGTGACAACTAGATAACTGTTCCCCAGCTCTTTAACTGGGTAAAATCATTTGGCAGGGCAACTACTCAAACTATGCCAGATCGTGCGAAAGGTGGCTGGACCTTACTACTGAACACCTCAAACTGACCTCCGCTCTTCTCCACGCCTCAAGACCTAGTTGTGCCTTTGCTTCCCACCTTATGTTTCGACGTCTTCTGCACATGCATTGCGCATGCTACGGCTTTGGATGGGCTCCTTTATGCACCCCAGTCTGCTTCAACCAAACCCACTCGCAAGTGAATGAGATGCTGCCGAGTGGGGTGGGTTAATTTAGCCAGTCAGCTTGTGACTCCTGTGACAAGAGTTGGATTCATTCGAGTTGAGTGCGTCAAAGTGCCGTTGAAAAGGAGGCACGATAAGTGTTGAGCTAGAATGCATTCCACGTTCACAAGCCTCTAGGTCATGCAAGGAGACGCAGGCACATTCAAAGAGGCGCTAAGGGTATGCCACCACCTTCAGTGACAGCTGTGATGGAGGTGCAGAAGTCTTCACCTGCACCGAGGGTGCGACTGGGGGATCACGAAACAGCGTTCGCATTGTGCGCACCACGTTGTGAGCTATATGCGTTGGCTAACGCAGCACTAGAGAGTGGGCGCGTTCAGGTGTTGGAGACGCTGGAGAAGACAGGCTGCCACAAGCACTCTGACTCCATCACTGCCACTGAGGCTGCCTCGTGTTTTGACAACCTCATCGGATGATTTGGTGGAATTCTGTACCTTTAAGTCAGTTATCAGGACCTCCCACTCTATGCCTGGCGGACTGCTTCGTGTGTGTGTGTGTGTGTGTGTGTGTGTATGATGAAGTGTAGGCGCAGTTAGTCACAGTGAAATGGAGATGGTTGAATGCCAACGAATGTGGAAGTGGTGCTAAAATCTACACAAAGTTGCTGGGCTCAAAAGCAGCATCCTTAAGTGGTCCTTTCCTTGAACCACGGGATATGTAAGTAGCTTAAGCATTACAGTTCTATACTGAGCCACTTCTCTGGATTTGAGCCTAGGGTTCGCATGAGTGCACAAAGGAGGTAACCAGATCGGCAGCTCCCATGATGCGTACCATTGTTAGGCATTTTCTCCATTCAAAGTGGACTTGATCTTCAGGTGACTCTTTAATGCCCAATTAGCTTGTCTCCACGCCATACTGGCCGCTAAGGCGAAGTCGACGAGGATGCAAATTGAGGCACTTCACATAATGCCCTGTAATTCAAAGTGCTGTTGAAAACTTCTAGAACGTTAAAATTTGGATGGCCTTCTGGTACTGTAGATATTCCTAGCATATAGTGACTTTTAATTTTCCCTTGCCTGAGGGTCTCACACCCAACCAACTCACTTATAATTAATTCCACAGTTGTCTTAGAGGGCGGGGCTCCAAAACCTATTTCTATCGTTAGTAATCTGCGCTACGCGGTGGAATTTCTGCAGTACAATTTGTTCATGGAAGGCGATCTTCAAAATATTCGATCTCATCTGCCTAAATAAAAGCGGTGGCGGTGGAACTTCCAGTCAGGATGGTGAGGGACGAAGACAATGAATGTGCCGGCGAAAAACTCTCCCCATGTCCCAAAGAGCTCCTCAAGCTTATTTCTACCAATCACGTGTTTAAATCAATTCTTATTGAAAAGGCGACAAATGCGGAGTTTGTCACAATCCCACTCAAAAGTAGGTCAGAGAATTGCCTGCCTTCATTGTTCTGCTCAATTATAGCCTCGCTTGTTAATTTACTCCTTTCTCTTGCCGAGGTTGATCCAAAAACCACGGCGAAGGAAATACCTCTAGCTTCCAAGTTAGCTGCTTACCAGAGCAGTGTGTCTGTCTGTGGTAAGTGGAACCTGCACAGATCTCTTCATCTCGTTTTCAAAACGATTTTTGTTGCAGTTAATCGACATTCTTCATCTCAGTGTTGTCAATTGTCAAGTCAGTCAGTCGGTCAGTCGGTTAGTCAGTGAGGCGTGTGACAAGCCTTGACAAACTGTCAGCTTGACAGCTTGAGAGCTTGAGAGCTTGACAAGTGAGTGACACTCTGGAATGTGGTGCATTGTTGTCACTTGTCAAGTCAGTCAGTCGGTCAGTCGCTCAGTCGGTGGGTCAGTGAGGCGTGTGACAAGCCTTGAAAACATGTCAGCTTGACAGCTTGAGAGCTTGAGAGCTTGACAAGTGAGTGACACTGTGGCATGAGGGGCATTGTTGTCACTTGTCAAGTCAGTCAGTCAGTCGGTCAGTCGGTCAGTCGGTGGGTCAGTGAGGCGTGTGACAAGCCTTGACAACCTGTCAGCTTGACAGCTTGAGAGCTTGAGTTGTAGAGAAGTGAGTGACACTCTGGCATGTGGTGCATTGTTGTCACTTGTCAAGTCAGTCAGTCAGTCGGTTAGACAGTCGGTGGGTCAGTGGGGCGTGTGACAAGCCTTGACAACCTGTCAGCTTGACAGCTCGACAGCTTGAGATGTAGAGATGTGAGTGAGACTCTGGCATGTGGTGCATTGATGTCACTTGTCAAGTCAGTCAGTCAGTCGGTTAGTCAGTCGGTGGGTCAGTGAGGCGTGTGACAAGCCTTGACAACCTGTCAGCTTGACAGCTTGAGAGCTTGAGAGGTAGAGAAGTGAGTGACACTGTGGCATGTGGTGCATTGTTGTCAATTGTCAAGTCAGTCAGTCGGTCAGTCGGTTAGTCAGTCGGTGGGTCAGTGGGGCGTGTGATAAGCCTTGACAACCTGTCAGATTGACAGCTTGACAGCTTGAAAGGTAGAGAAGTGAGTGACACTCTGGCATGTGGTGCATTGATGTCACTTGTCAAGTCAGTCAGTCAGTCATTCGGTCAGTCGGTCAATCGGTGGTTCATTGAGGCGTGTGAGAATACTTGACAACCTGTCAGCTTGACATCTTGACAGCTTGAGAGGTAGAGAAGTGAGTGACACTCTGGCATGTGGTGCATTGTTGTCACTTGTCAAGTCAGTCAGTCAGTCGGTCGGTCAGTCGGTCAGTCGGTGGGTCAGTGAGGCGTGTGACAAGCCTTGACAACCTGTCAGCTTGACAGCTTGAGAGCTTGAGTGGTAGAGAAGTGAGTGACACTCTGGCATGTGGTGCATTGTTGTCACTTGTCAAGTCAGTCAGTCAGTCGGTCGGTCAGTCGGTCAGTCGGTGGGTCAGTGAGGCGTGTGACAAGCCTTGACAAACTGTCAGCTTGACAGCTTGAGATCTTGACATGGGAGTGACACTCTGGCATGTGGTGCATTGTTGCCACTTGTCAAGTCAGTCATTCAGTCGGTCAGTCAGTGGGTCAGTGATGCGTGTGACAAGCCTTGACAACCTCTCAGGTTGAGAGCTTGAGAGCTTGAGAGGTAGAGAAGTGAGTGACACTCTGGCATGTGGTGCATTGTTGTCACTTGTCATGTCAGTCAGTCGGTCAGTCTGTCAGTCGGAGGGTCAGTGAGGCGTGTGACAAGCCTTGACAACCTCTCAGTTCGACAGTTTGAAAGCTTGAGAGCCTGACCTGTGAGTGACACTGTGGCATGTGGTGCATTGTTGTCACTTGTCAAGTCAGTCAGTCGGTCAGTCGGTCAGTCGGTGTTCAGTGAGGCGTGTGAGGAACTTTGACAACCTGTCAGCTTGAGAGCTTGACAGCTTGAGAGGTAGAGAACTGAGTGACACTCTGGCATGTGGTGCATTGTTGTCATTTGTCAAGTCAGTCAGTCGGTCAGTCGCTCAGTCGGTGGGTCAGTGAGGCGTGTGACAAGCCTTGACAACCTGTCAGCTTGACAGCTTGAGAGCTTGACAAGTGAATGACACTGTGGCATGAGGGGCATTGTTGTCACTTGTCAAGTCAGTCAGTCAGTCGGTCAGTCGGTCAGTCGGTGGGTCAGTGAGGCGTGTGACAAGCCTTGACAACCTGTCAGCTTGACAGCTTGAGAGCTTGAGTTGTAGAGAAGTGAGTGACACTCTGGCATGTGGTGCATTGTTGTCACTTGTCAAGTCAGTCAGTCAGTCGGTTAGACAGTCGGTGGGTCAGTGGGGCGTGTGACAAGCCTTGACAACCTGTCAGCTTGACAGCTTGACAGCTTTAGAGGTAGATAAGTGAGTGACACTCTGGCATGTGGTGCATTGTTGTCACTTGTCAAGTCAGTCAGTCAATCGTTCAGTCAATGGGTCATTGAGGCGTGTGACAAGCCTTGACTAACTGTCAGCTTGACAGCTTGAGAGCTTGAGAGGTAGAGAATTGAGTGACACTCTGGCATGTTGTTCAATGTTGTCACATGTCAAGTCAGTAAGTCGGTTATTCAGTCGGTGGGTCAGTGAGGCGTGTGACAAGCCTTGACAAACTGTCAGCTTGACAGCTTGAGAGCTTGAGAGTTAGAGAAGTGAGTGACACTCTGGCATGTGGTGCATTGTTGTCAATTGTCAAGTCAGTCAGTCGGTCAGTCGGTTAGTCAGTCGGTGGGTCAGTGAGGCGTGTGATAAGCCTTGACAACCTGTCAGATTGACAGCTTGAGAGCTTGAGTGGTAGAGATGTGAGTGACACTCTGACATGTGGTGCATTGTTGTCACTTGTCAAGTCAGTCAGTCAGTCGGTCGGTCAGTCGGTCAGTCGGTGGGTCAGTTAGGCGTGTGACAAGCCTTGACAAACTGTCAGCTTGACAGCTTGAGAGCTTGACATGGGAGTGACACTCTGGCATGTGGTGCATTGTTGCCACTTGTCAAGTCAGTCATTCAGTCGGTCAGTCAGTGGGTTAGTGAGGCGTGTGACAAGCCTTGACAACCTCTCAGGTTGACAGCTTGAGAGCTTGAGAGGTAGAGAAGTGAGTGACACTCTGGCATGTGGTGCATTGTTGTCACTTGTCAAGTCAGTCAGTCGGTCAGTCTGTCAGTCGGTGGGTCAGTGAGGCGTGTGACAAGCCTTCACAACCTCTCAGTTTGACAGTTTGAAAGCTTGAGAGCCTGACCTGTGAGTGACACTGTGGCATGTGGTGCATTGTTGTCACTTGTCAAGTCAGTCACTCAGTCGGTCGGTCAGTCGGTCAGTCGGTGGGTCAGTGAGGCGTGTGACAAGCCTTGACAAACTGTCAGCTTGACAGCATGACAGCTTGAGAGGTAGAGAAGTGAGTGACACTCTGGCTTGTGGTGCATTGTTGTCAATTGTCAAGTCAGTCAGTCGTTCAGTCGGTCAGTCGTTGGGTCAGTGAGGCGTGTGACAAGCCTTGACAACCTGTAAACTTGACAGCATGACATCTTGAGAGTTAGAGAAGTGAGTGACACTCTGGCATGTGGTGCATTGTTGTCACTTGTCAAGTCAGTCAGTCAGTCGGTCAGTCGGGTAGTCAGTCGGTGGGTCAGTGAGGCGTGTGACAAGCCTTGACAACCTGTCAGTTTGACATCTTGACAGTTTGAGAGCTAGACATGGGAGTGACACTCTGGCATCTGGTGCATTGTTGTCACTTGTCAAGTCAGTCATTCAGTCGGTCAGTCAGTGGGTCAGTGAGGCGTGTGACAAGCCTTGACAACCTGTCAGCTTGACAGCTTGACAGCTTTAGAGGTAGATAAGTGAGTGAAACTCTGGCATGTGGTGCATTGTTGTCACTTGTCAAGTCAGTCAGTCAATCGTTCAGTCAATGGGTCATTGAGGCGTGTGACAAGCCTTGACTAACTGTCAGCTTGACAGCTTGAGAGCTTGAGAGGTAGAGAATTGAGTGAGACTCTGGCATGTGGTGCATTGTTGTCACTTGTCAAATCAGTCAGTCGGTCAGTCGGTAAGTCGGTGGGTCAGTGAGGCGTGTGACAAGACTGGCCTACCCGTCAGCTTGTCAGCTTGACAGCTTGATAGCTTGAGATGTAGAGAATGGAGTGACACTGTGGCATGTGGTGCATTGTTGTCACTTGTCAAGTCAGTCAGTCAGTCGTTCGGTCAGTCGGTCAGTCGGTGGGTCAGTGAGGCGTGTGACAAGCCTTGACAACCTGTCGGCTTGATAGCTTGACGGCTTGAGAGGTAGAGAAGTGATTGACACTCTGGCATGTGGTGCATTGTTCTCACTTGTCAAGTCAGTCAGTCAGTCGTTCGGTCAGTCGGTCAGTCTGTGGGTCAGTGAGGCGTGTGAGAATACTTGACAACCTGTAAGCTTGACAGCTTGACAGCTTGAGAGCTTGACATTTGAGTGACACTCTGGCATGTGGTGCATTGTTGTCACTTGTCAAGTCAGTCAGTCATTCGGTCACTCTGTTAGTCAGTCGGTGGGTCAGTGAGGCGTGTGACAAGCCTTCACAACCTCTCAGTTTGACAGCGTGAGAGCTTGAGAGGTAGAGAAGTGAGTGACACTGTGGCATGTGGTGCATTGTTGTCACTTGTCAATCAGTCAGTCAGTCGGTTAGTCTTTCAGTCGGTGGGTCGGTGAGGCGTGTGACAAGCCTTGACAACCTCTCAGCTTGACATCTTGACAGCTTGAGAGCTAGACATGGGAGTGACACTTTGCCATGTGGTGCATTGTTGTCACTTATCAAGTCAGTCATTCAGTCGGTCAGTCAGTGGGTCAGTGAGGCGTGTGAAAAGCCTTGACATCCTGTCAGCTTGACAGCTTGACAGCTTGAGAGCTTGACATGGGAGTGACACTCTGGCATGTGGTGCATTGTTGTATCTTTTCAAGTCAGTCAATCAGTCGTTCAGTCATTGGGTCAGTGAGGCGTGTGACAAGCCTTGACAAACTGTAAGCTTGACAGCTTGAGAGCTTGAGAGGTAGAGAAGTGAGTGAGACTCTGGCATGTGGTGCATTGTTGTCACTTGTCAAGTCAGTCAGTCAGTCGGTCAGTCGGTAAGTCGGTGGGTCATTGAGGCGTGTGACAAGCCTGGACTACCCGTCAGCTTGACAGCTTGACAGCTTGAGATATAGAGAAGTGTGTGACACTCTGGCATGTGGTGCATTGTTGTCACTTGTCAAGTCATTCCGCCAGTCGGTCGGTCAGTCGGTCAGTCTGTGGGTCAGTGAGGCGTGTGACAAGCCTTCACAACCTGTCAGCTTGACAGCTTGACAGCATGAGAGCTTGACATGGGAGTGACACTCTGGCATGTAATGCATTGTTGTCACTTGTCAAGTCAGTCAGTCAGTCAATCGGTCAGTCGGTCAGTCGGTGGGTCAGTGAGGCGGGTGACAAGCCTTGACAAACTGTCAGCTTGACAGCTTGACAGCTTGAGAGGTAGAGAAGTGAGTGAGACTCTGGCATGTGCTGCATTGTTGTCACTTGTCAAGTCAGTCAGTCAGTCGGTCCGTCGTTAAGTCAGTCGGTGGGTCAGTGAGGCGTGTGACAAGCCTTGACAACCTGTCAGCTTGACAGCTTGACAGCTTGAGAGGTAGAGAAGTGAGTGAGACTCTGGCATGTGTTGCATTGTTGTCACTTGCCAAGTCAGTCGGTCAGTCGGTCGGTCAGTCGGTCAGTCGGTGGGTCAGTGAGGCGTGTGACAAGCCTTGACAACCTGTCAGCTTGACAGCATGACAGCTTGAGATGTAGAGAAGTGAGTGACACTCTGGCATGTGGTGCATTGTTGTCACTTGTCAAGTCAGTCAGTAGGTCGGTCAGTCGTCAGTCGGTGGGTCAGTGAGGCGTGTGACAAGCCTTGACAACCTGTCAGCTTGACAGTTTGACAGCTCGAGAGGTAGAGAAGTGAGTGAGACTCTGGCATGTGGTGCATTGTTGTCACTTGTGAAGTTAGTCAGTAAGTCGGTCGGTCAGACGGTCTGTCGGTTGGTCAGTGAGGCGTGTAACAACCCTTGACAACCTGTCAGTTTGACAGCATGAAAGCTTGAGATGTAGAGAAGAGAGTGACACTCTGGCATGTGGTGCATTGTTGTCACTTGTCAAGTCAGTCAGTCAGTCGGTCGGTCAGTCGGTCAGTCGGTGGATGGTCAGTGAGGCGTGTGAAAAGCCTTGACAACCTGTCAGCTTGACAGCTTGAGATCGTGAGAAGTGAGTGACACTCTGCCATGTTTTGCATTGTTGTCACTTGTCAAGTCAGTCGTTCAGTCGCTCAGACGGTGGGTCAATGATGCGTGTGACAAAACTTGACAAATTTTCAGCTTGACAGCTTGACAATTTGAGAGGTAAAGAATTGAGTGACACTCTGGCATGTGGTGCATTGTTGTCAATTGTCAAGTCAGTCAGTCAGTCATTCGGTCAGTCGGTGGGTCAGTGAGGCTTGTGAGAAGCCTTGACATCCTGTCAGCTTGACAGCTTGAGAGGTAGAGTAGTGAGTGACACTCTGGCATGTGGTGCAATGTTGTCACTTCTCAAATCTGTCAGTCAGTCGGTTAGTCAGCCGGTGGGTCAGTGGGGCGTGTGACAAGCCTTGACAACCTGTCAGCTTGACAGCATGACAGCTTGAGAGGTAGAGAAGTGAGTGACACTCTGGCATGTGGTGCATTGTTGTCACTTGTCAAGGCAGTCAGTCAGTCAGTCGGTCAGTCGCTGGGTCAGTGATGCGTGTGACAAATCTTGACAAATTTTCAGCTTGACAGCTTGAGATCTTGAGATGTAGAGAAGTGAGTGACACTCTGGCATGTGGTGCATTGTTGTCACTTGTCAATTCAGTCAATCTATCGTTCAGTCGTTCCGTCTTTCAGTCGTTGGGTCAGTGAGGCGTGTGACAAGCCTTGACAACCTGTCAGCTTGGCAGCTTGGGAGCTTGAGAGGTAGAGAATTAAGTGACACTCTGGCATGTGGTGCATTGTTGTCACTTGTCAAGTCAGTCAGTCGGTCAGTCGGTGGGTCGGTGAGGCGTTTGACAAACCTTGACAACCTGTTATTTTGACAGCTTGACAGCTTGAGATGTAGAGAAGTGAGTGACACTCTGGCATGTGGTGCATTGTTGTCACTTGTCAAGTCAGTCAGTCGCTCAGTCGGTCACTCTGTGGATGGTTCAGTGAGGCGTGTGACAAACCTTGACAACCTGTCAGCTTGACAGGTTGACAGCTTGAGAGGTAGATAATTGAGTGACACTCCGGCATGTGGTGCATTGTTGTCACTTGTCAAGTCAGTCAGTCAGTCGGTCTGTCACTCGGTCAGTCGGTGGATGGTCAGTGAGGCGTGTGAAAAGCCTTGACAACCTGTCAGCTTGACAGCTTGAGATCGTGAGAAGTGAGTGACACTCTGCCATGTTTTGCATTGTTGTCACTTGTCAAGTCAGTCGTTCAGTCGCTCAGACGGTGGGTCAATGATGCGTGTGACAAAACTTGACAAATTGTCAGCTTGACAGCGTGACAACTTGAGAGGTAAAGAATTGAGTGACACTCTGGCATGTGGTGCATTGTTGTCAATTGTCAAGTCAGTCAGTCAGTCATTCGGTCAGTCGGTGGGTCAGTGAGGCTTGTGAGAAGCCTTGACATCCTGTCAGCTTGACAGCTTGAGAGGTAGAGTAGTGAGTGACACTCTGGCATGTGGTGCAATGTTGTCACTTGTCAAATCAGTCAGTCGGTCATTCGGTCATTCGGTGTGTTAGTGGGGCGTGTGACAAGATTTGACAACCTGTCAGCTTGACAGCTTGACAGATTTAGAGGTAGAGTATTGAGTGACACTCTGGCATGTGGTGCATTGTTGTCAAATGTCAAGTCAGTGGTTCAGTAGGCAGACGTTGGGTCAATGATACGTGTGACAAAACTTCAAATTTTCAGCTTGACAGCTTGACAGCTTGAGAAGTAGAGAAGTGAGTGACACTCTGGCAAGTATTGCAATGTTGTCACTTGACAATTCAGTTAGTCAGTCGGTCAGTCGGTGGGTCAGTGTGGCGTGTGACAAGCCTTGACAACCTGTAAGATTGACAGCTTGACAGATTTAGAGGTAGAGAATTGAGTGATACTTTGGCATGTGGTGCATTGTTGTCAAATGTCAAGTCAGTCAGTCAGTCTGTCGGTCAGTCGGTGGGTCAGTGAGGCGTGTGACAAGCCTTGACAAATTGTCAGCTTGAGAGCTTGACAGCTTGAGAGGTAGAGAAGTGAGTGACACTCTGGTATGTGGTGCATTGTTGTCACTTTTCAAGTCAGTCACTCGGTCAGTGTGTCAGACGGTGGGTCAATGATGCGTGTGACAAAACTTGACAAATTGTCAGCTTGAGAGCTTGACAGCTTGAGAGGTAGAGAAATGAGTGACACTCTGGCATGTGGTGCATTGTTGTCACTTGTCAAGTCAGTTATTCGGTCAGTCGGTCAATCGGTGGGTCAGTGAGGCGTGTGACAAGCCTTGACAAATTGTCAGCTTGAGAGCTTGACAGCTTGAGATTTAGGGAAGTGCGTGACACTCTGGCATGTGGTGCATTGTTGTCACTTGTCAAGTCAGTCACTCGGTCAGTGTGTCAGACGGTGGGTCAATGATGCGTGTGGTAATACTTCAAAAATTGTCAGTTTGACAGCTTGACTGCTTTAGAGGTAAAGAATTGAGTGGCACTAAGGCATGTCGTGAATATTTGTCACTTGTCAAGTCAGTCAGTCAGTCGTTCAGTCGGTCAGTCGGTGGGTCAGTGAGGCGCGCGACAAGCCTTGACAACCTGTAAGCTTGACAGCTTGACAGCTTGAGAGGTAGAGAATTGAGTGACACTCTGGCATGTGGTGCATTGTTGTCACTTGGCAAGTCAGTCAGTCAGTCTGTCAGTCGGTCAGTCGGTGGGTCAGTGAGGCGCGTGACAAGCCTTGACAACCTGTCAGCTTGACAGCTTGAGAGCTTGAGAGGTAGAGAAGTGAGTGACACTGAGGCATGTGGTGCATTGTTGTCACTTGTCAAGTCAGTCGTTCAGTCGGTCAGACGTTAGGTCAGTGATTCGTGTGACAAGCCTTGACAACCTGTCAGGTTGACAGCTTGAGAGCTTGAGAGGTAGAGAATTGAGTGACACTCTGGCATGTGGTGCATTGTTGTCACTTGTCTAGTCAGTCCGCCAGTCGTTCAGTCGTTCCGTCGGTGTGTGGGTCAGTGAGGCGTGTGACAAGCCTTGACAACCGGTCAGCTTGACATCTAGACAGCTTGAGAGGTAGAGAAGTGAGTGACACTGTGGCATGTGGTGCATTGTTGTCACTTGTCAAGTCAGTCAGTCGGTCAATCGGGCAATCGGTGGGTGGGTCAGTATGGCGTGTGACAAGCCTTGACAACCTGTCAGCTTGACAGCTTGAGAGCTTGAGAGGTAGAGAAATGAGTGACACCCTGGCATGTGGTGCATTGTTGTCACTTGTCAAGTCAGTCAATCGGTCAGTCGGTCAGACGGTATGTCAATGATGCGTGTGACAAAAATTGACAAATTGTCAGCTTGACAGGTTGACAGCTTGAGAGGTAGATAATTGAGTGACACTCTGGCATGTGGTGCATTGTTGTCAAATGTCAAGTCAGTCAGTCAGTCTGTCGGTCAGTCGGTGGGTCAGTGAGGCGTGTGACAAGCCTTGACAAATTGTCAGCTTGAGAGCTTGACAGCTTGAGAGGTAGAGAAGTGAGTGACACTCTGGCTTGTGGTGCATTGTTGTCACTTGTCAAGTCAGTCACTCAGTCAGTGTGTCAGACGGTGGGTCAATGATGCGTGTGACAAAAATTGACAAATTGTCAGCTTGAGAGCTTGACAGCTTGAGAGGTAGAGAAGTGAGTGACACTCTGGCATGTGGTGCATTGTTGTCACTTGTCAAGTCAGTTATTCGGTCAGTCGGTCAATCGGTGGGTCAGTGAGGCGTGTGACAAGCCTTGACAAATTGTCAGCTTGAGAGCTTGACAGCTTGAGATTTAGGGAAGTGCGTGACACTCTGGCAAGTGGTGCATTGTTGTCACTTCTCAAGTCAGTCACTCGCTCAGTGTGTCAGACGGTGGGTCAATGATGCGTGTGGTAATACTTCAAAAATTGTCAGCTTGACAGCTTGACAGCTTTAGAGGTAAAGAATTGAGTGGCACTAAGGCATGTCGTGAATTTTTGTCACTTGTCAAGTCAGTCAGTCAGTCGGTCAGTCGGTCAGTCCGTGGGTCAGTGAGGCGCGCGACAAGCCTTGACAACCTGTCAGCTTGACAGCTTGACAGCTTGAGAGGTAGATAATTGAGTGACACTCTGGCATGTGGTGCATTGTTGTCAAATGTCAAGTCAGTCAGTCAGTCAGTCGGTCAGTCGGTGGTTCAGTGAGGCGCGTGACATGCATTGAAAACCTGTCAGCTTGACAGCTTGACAGATTGAGAGGTAGAGAAGTGTGTGACACTCTGGCATGTGGTGCATTGTTGTCACTTGGCAAGTCTGTCAGTCAGTCAGTCGGTCAGTCGGTGGGTCAGTGAGGCGTGTGACAAGCCTTGACAACCTGTCAGCTTGACAGCTTGACAGCTTGAGAGGTAGAAAAGTGAGTGACACTCTGGCATGTGGTGCATTGTTGTCACTTGTCAAGTCAGTCAGTCAGTCGGTCAGTCGTTCAGTCGGTGTGTCAGTTAGGAGTGTGACAAGACTTGACAACCTGTCAGCTTGACAGCTTGAGAGTTTGCCAAGTGAGTGACACCGTGTCATGTGGTGCATTGTTGTCACTTGTCAAGTCAGTCAGTCAGTCGGTCAGTCGGTCAGTCGGTGTGTCAGTGAGGCGTGGGATAAGCCTTCACAACCTGTCAGCTTGACAGCTTGACAGCTTGAGAGGTAGAGAAGTGAGTGACACTCTGGCATGTGGTGCATTGTTGTCACTTGTCAAGTCAGCCAGTCAGTCGGTCAGTCGGTCAGTCGGTGGGTCAGTGAGGCGTGTGACAAGCCTTGACAACCTGTCAGCTTGACAGCTTGAGAGCTGGAGAGGTAGAGAAGTGAGTGACACTCTGGCATGTGGTGCATTGTTGTCACTTGTCAAGTCAGTCAGTCAGTCGGTCAGTCGGTTAGTCAGTCGGTGGGTCAGTGAGGCGTGTGACAAGCCTTGACAACCTGTCAGCTTGACAGCTTGACAGCTTGAGAGGTAGAGAAGTGAGTGACACTCTGGCATGTGTTGCATTTTTTTTCACTTGCCAAGTCAGTCAGTCAGTCTGTCAGTCGTTCAATCGTTGGGTCAGTGAGGCGTGGGATAAGCCTTGACAAACTGTCAGCTTGACAGCTTGACAGCTTGAGAGGTAGAGAAGTGAGTGACTCTCTGGCATGTGGTGCATTGTTGTCACTTGTCAAGTCAGTCCGTCAGTCGGTCAGTCGTTCAGTCGGTGTGTCAGTTAGGAGTGTGACAAGACTTGACAACCTGTCAGCTTGACAGCTTGAGAGTTTGCCAAGTGAGTGACACCGTGTCATGTGGTGCATTGTTGTCACTTGTCAAGTCAGTCAGTCAGTCGGGCAGTCGGTCAGTCGGTGGGTCAGTGAGGCGTGTGACAAGCCTTGACAACCTGTGAGCTTGACAGCTTGAGAGCTTGAGAGGTAGAGAAGTGAGTGACACTCTGGCATGTGGTGCATTGTTGTCACTTGTCAAGTCAGTCAGTCGGTCAGTCGGTTAGTCAGTCGGTGGGTCAGTGAGGCGTGTGACAAGCCTTGACAACCTGTGAGCTTGACAGCTTGAGAGCTTGAGAGGTAGAGAAGTGAGTGACACTGTGGCATGTGGTGCATTGTTGTCACTTGTCAAGTCAGTCAGTCAGTCAGTCGGTCAGTCGGTTAGTCAGTCGGTGGCTCAGTGAGGCGTGTGACAAGCCTTGACAACCTGTCAGCTTGACAGCTTGACAGCTTGAGAGGTAGAGAAATGAGTGACACTCTGGCATGTGGTGCATTGTTTTCACTTGCCAATTCAGTCAGTAAGTCGGTCAGTCGTTCAATCGGTGGGTCATTGAGGCGTGTGAGAAACCTTGACAACCTGTCAGCTTGACAGCTTGACAGCTTGAGAGGTAGAGAATTGAGTGACACTCTGGCATGTGGTGCATTGTTGTCACTTGGCAAGTCAGTCAGTCAGTCTGTCAGTCGGTCAGTCGGTGGGTCAATGATGCCTCTGACAAACATTGACATATTGTTATCTTAACAGCTTGACAGCTTGAGAGGTAGGGAAGTGAGTGACACTATGGCATGTCGTGCATTATTGTCAATTGTCAAGTCAGTCAGTCAGTAAGTCGGTCAGTCGGTGGGACAGTGAGGCCTGTGAGAAGCATTGAAAACCTGTCAGCATGACAGCTTGAGAGGTAGAGTAGTGAGTGACACTCTGGCATGTGGTGCATTGTTGTCAATTGTCAAGTCAGTCAGTCTGTCGTTCGGTCAGTCGGTCAGTCGGTGGGTCAGTGAGGCGCGTGAGAAGCCTTGACAACCTGTCGCTTGACAGCTTGACAGCTTGAGAGGTAGAGAAGTGAGTGACACTCTGGCATGTGGTGCATTGTTGTCACTTGTCAAGTCAGTCGTTCAGTCGTTCAGACGTTGGGTCAATGATGCGTGTGACAAAACTTGACAAATTGTCATATTGACAGTATGAGAGCTTGATAGCTTGACAAGTGAGTGACACTGTGGCATGTGGTGCATTGTTGTCACTTGTCAAGTCAGTCAGTCGGTCAGTCGGTCAGACGGTGGGTCAATGATGCGTGTGACTAAACTTGACATATTTACATCTTGACAGCATGACAGCTTGAGAGCTTGACAAGTAAGTGACACTGTGGCATGTGTTGCATTGTTGTCACTTAGCAAGTCAGTCAGTCAGTCAGTCGGTCATTCGGTGGGTCAGTGAGGCGTGAGACAAGCCTTGACAACCTGTCAGCTTGACAGCTTGAGAGCTTGAGAGGTAGAGAAGTTAGTGACACTCTGGCATGTGGTGCATTGTTGTCACTTGTCAGTCAGTCAGTCGGTCAGTCGGTCAGACGGTGGGTCAATGATGCCTGTGAGAAGCATTGAAAACCTGTCAGCATGACAGCTTGAGAGGTAGATAAGTGAGTGACTCTATGGCATGTGGTGCATTGTTGTCAAATGTCAAGTCAGTCAGTCTGTCAGTCGGTCAGTCGGTGGTTCAGTGGGGCGTGTGATAAGCCTTGACATACTCTCAGCTTGACAGCTTGAGCGCTTGACATGTGAGTGACACTACGGCATGTCGTGCATTGTTTTCAAATATCAAGTCAGTCAGTCAGTTAGTTGGTCAGTCGGTGGGTCAATGATGCGTGTGACAAAACATGAAAATGTTAAGCTTGACAGCTTGACAGCTTGAGAGGTAGAGAATTGTGTGACACTCTGGCATGTGGTGAATTGTTGTCACTTGTCAAGTCAGTCGTTCAGTCGTTCAGACGGTGGGTCAATGATGCGTGTGACAAAACTTGACAAATTGTCATATTGACAGTATGAGAGCTTGACAAGTGAGTGACACTGTGGCATGTGGTGCATTGTTGTCACTTGTCAAGTCAGTCAGTCGGTCAGTCGGTCAGTCGGTGGGTCAGTGAGGCGTGTGACAAGCCTTGAAAACCCGTCAGCTTGACAGCTTGACAGCTTGAGAGGTAGAGAAGTGAGTGACACTCTGGCATGTGGTGCATTGTTGTCAATTGTTAAGTCAGTCAGTCTGTCGTTCGGTCAGTCGGTCAATCGGTGGGTCAGTGAGGCGTGTGACAAGCCTTGACAGCATGTCAGCTTGACAGCTTGAGAGCTTGAGTGGTAGAGAAATGAGTGACACTCTGGCATGTGGTGCATTGTTGTCAATTGTCAAGTGAGTCAGTCTGACGTTCGGTCAGTCGGTCAGTCGGTGGGTCAGTGAGGAGTGTGACAAACCTTGACAACCTGTCGCTTGACAGTTTGACAGCTTGAGAGGTAGAGAAGTGAGTGACACTCTGGCATGTGGTGCATTGTTGTCACTTGTCAAGTCAGTCAGTCGTTCAGTCGTTTAGACGGTGGGTCAATGATGCGTGTGACAAAACTTGACAAATTGTCAGCTTGAGAGCTTGACAGCTTCAGAGGTAGAGAAGTGAGTGACACTCTGGCATGTAATGCATTGTTGTCACTTGTCAAGTCAGTCAGTCGGTCAGTCGGTCAGTCGGTGGGTCAGTGAGGCGTGTGAGAAGCATTGACAACCTTTCAGCATGACAGCTTGAGAGGTAGAGAAGTGAGTGACACTCTGGCATGTGGTGCATTGTTGTCACTTGTCAAGTCAGTCATTCGGTCAGTCGGTGTGTCAGTGAGGCGTGTGAGAAGCCTTGACAACCTGTCAGCTTGACAGCTTGACAGGTTGAGAGCTTGACTAGTGAGTGACACTCTGGCATATGGTGCATTGTTGTCACATCTCAAGACATTCAGTCGGTCAATCGGTCCGTCGGTGGCTCAGTGAGGCGTGTGAGATGCCTTGACAACCTGTCAGCTTCACAGCTTGACAGCTTGAGAGGTAGAGAAGTGAGTGACACTCTGGCATGTGGTGCATTGTTGTCACTTGTCAAGTCAGTCAGTCAGTCGGTCAGTCGTTCAGTCGGTGTGTCAGTTAGGAGTGTGACAAGACTTGACAACCTGTCAGCTTGACAGCTTGAGAGTTTGCCAAGTGAGTGACACCGTGTCATGTGGTGCATTGTTGTCACTTGTCAAGTCAGTCAGTCAGTCGGTCAGTCGGTCAGTCGGTGTGTCAGTGAGGCGTGGGATAAGCCTTGACAACCTGTCAGCTTGACAGCTTGACAGCTTGAGAGGTTGAGAAGTGAGTGACACTCTGGCATGTGGTGCATTGTTGTCACTTGTCAAGTCAGCCAGTCAGTCGGTCAGTCGGTGGGTCAGTGAGGCGTGTGACAAGCCTTGACAACCTGTGAGCTTGACAGCTTGAGAGCTTGAGAGGTAGAGAAGTGAGTGACACTCTGGCATGTGGTGCATTTTTTTTCACTTGCCAAGTCAGTCAGTCAGTCTGTCAGTCGTTCAATCGTTGGGTCAGTGAGGCGTGGGATAAGCCTTGACAAACTGTCAGCTTGACAGCTTGACAGCTTGAGAGGTAGAGAAGTGAGTGACTCTCTGGCATGTGGTGCATTGTTGTCACTTGTCAAGTCAGTCCGTCAGTCGGTCAGTCGTTCAGTCGGTGTGTCAGTTAGGAGTGTGACAAGACTTGACAACCTGTCAGCTTGACAGCTTGAGAGTTTGCCAAGTGAGTGACACCGTGTCATGTGGTGCATTGTTGTCACTTGTCAAGTCAGTCAGTCGGTCAGTCGGTTAGTCAGTCGGTGGGTCAGTGAGGCGTGTGACAAGCCTTGACAACCTGTGAGCTTGACAGCTTGAGAGCTTGAGAGGTAGAGTAGTGAGTGACACTTTGGCATGTGTTGCATTGTTGTCACTTGTCTAGTCAGCCAGTCAGTCGGTCAGTCGGTCAGTCGGTGGGTCAGTGAGGCGTGTGACAAGCCTTGACATCCTGTGAGCTTGACAGCTTGACAGCTTGAGAGGTAGAGAAGTGAGTGACACTCTGGCATGAGGTGCATTGTAATCACTTGTCAAGTCAGTCAGTCGGTCAGTCGGTTAGTCAGTCGGTGGGTCAGTGAGGCGTGTGACAAGCCTTGACAACCTGTGAGCTTGACAGCTTGAGAGCTTGAGAGGTAGAGAAGTGAGTGACACTGAGGCATGTGGTGCATTGTTGTCACTTGTCAAGTCAGTCAGTCAGTCGGTCAGTCGGTTAGTCAGTCGGTGGCTCAGTGAGGCGTGTGACAAGCCTTGACAACCTGTCAGCTTGACAGCTTGACAGCTTGAGAGGTAGAGAAATGAGTGACACTCTGGCATGTGGTGCATTGTTTTCACTTGCCAATTCAGTCAGTAAGTCGGTCAGTCGTTCAATCGTGGGTCATTGAGGCGTGTGGAAACCTGGGTGGCAGATTGAGAGGTAGAGAATTGAGTGGCACTCTGGCATGTGGTGCATTGTTGTCACTTGTCAAGTCAGTCAGTCGGTCAGTCGGTTATTCAGTCGGTGGGTCAGTGATGCGTGAGACAATCATTGAAAACCTGTCAGCTTCACAGCCTGACAGCTTGAGAGGTAGAGAAGTGAGTGACACTCTGGCATGTGGTGCATTGTTGTCACTTGTGAAGTCAGTCGGTCAGTCGGTCAGTCGTTCAGTCGGTGTGTCAGTTAGGAGTGTGACAAGCCCTGACAACCTGTCAGCTTGACAGCTTGACAGCTTGAGAGGTAGAGAAGTGAGTGACACTATGGCATGTGGTGCATTGTTGTCACTTGTCAAGTCAGTCATTCGGTCACTCGGTCATTTGGTCCGTCGTGGGTTAGTGAGGCGTATGAGAAGACTTGACAACCTGTCAGCTTGACAGCTTGAGATTTTGCAAGTGAGTGACACCGTGGCATGTGGTGCATTGTTGTCACTTGTCAAGTCAGTCAGTCAGTCGGTCAGTCGGTCAGTCGGTGGGTCAGTGAGGCGTGTGAGAAGCCTTGACATCCTGTCAGCTTGACAGCTTGACAGTTTGAGAGGTAGAGAAGTGAGTGACACTCTGGCATGGGGTGCATTGTTGTCACTTGTCAAGTCAGTCAGTCGGTCAGTCGGTTAGTCAGTCTGTGTCAGTGAGGTGTGTGACAAGCCTTGACAACCTGTCATCTTGACAGCTTGAGAGGTAGAGAAGTGAGTGACACTATGGCATGTGGTGCATTGTTGTCACTTGTCAAGTCAGTCAGTCTGTCGGTCAGTCAATTAGACAGTTGGCGAGTCAGTGAGGCGTGTGACAAGCCTTGACAACCTGTGAGCTTGACAGCTTGAGAGCTTGAGAGGTAGAGAAGTGAGTGACACTGAGGCATGTGGTGCATTGTTGTCACTTGTCAAGTCAGTCAGTCAGTCGGTCAGTCGGTTAGTCAGTCGGTGGCTCAGTGAGGCGTGTGACAAGCCTTGACAACCTGTCAGCTTGACAGCTTGACAGCTTGAGAGGTAGAGAAGTGAGTGACACTCTGGCATGTGGTGCATTGTTTTCACTTGCCAATTCAGTCAGTAAGTCGGTCAGTCGTTCAATCGGTGGGTCATTGAGGCGTGTGAGAAACCTTGACAACCTGTCAGCTTAACAGCTTGGCAGATTGAGAGGTAGAGAATTGAGTGGCACTCTGGCATGTGGTGCATTGTTGTCACTTGTCAAGTCAGTCAGTCGGTCAGTCGGTTATTCAGTCGGTGGGTCAGTGATGCGTGAGACAATCCTTGAAAACCTGTCAGCTTCACAGCCTGACAGCTTGAGAGGTAGAGAAGTGAGTGACACTCTGGCATGTGGTGCATTGTTGTCACTTGTGAAGTCAGTCGGTCAGTCGGTCAGTCGTTCAGTCGGTGTGTCAGTTAGGAGTGTGACAAGCCCTGACAACCTATCAGCTTGACAGCTTGACAGCTTGAGAGGTAGAGAAGTGAGTGACACTATGGCATGTGGTGCATTGTTGTCACTTGTCAAGTCAGTCATTCGGTCACTCGGTCATTTGGTCCGTTGGTGGGTTAGTGAGGCGTATGAGAAGACTTGACAACCTGTCAGCTGACAGCTTGAGATTTTGCCAAGTGAGTGACACCGTGGCATGTGGGCATTGTTGTCACTTGTCAAGTCAGTCAGTCAGTCGGTCAGTCGGTCAGTCGGTGGTCAGTGAGGCGTGTGAGAACCTTGACATCCTGTCAGCTTGACAGCTTGACAGTTTGAGAGGTAGAGAAGTGAGTGACACTCTGGCATGGGGTGCATTGTTGTCACTTGTCAAGTCAGTCAGTCGGTCAGTCGGTTAGTCAGTCTGTGGGTCAGTGAGGTGTGACAAGCCTTGACAACCTGTCATCTTGACAGCTTGAGAGGTAGAGAAGTGAGTGACTATGGCATGTGTGCATTGTTGTCACTTGTCAAGTCAGTCAGTCAGTCTGTCGGTCAGTCAATTAGACAGTTGGCGAGTCAGTGAGGCGTGTGACAAGCCTTGACAACCTGTCAGCTTGACAGCTTGACAGCTTGAGAGGTAGAGAAGTGAGTGACACTCTGGCATGTGGTGCATTTTCGTCACTTGTCAAGTCAGTCAGTCGGTCATTCGGTGGATCAGTGAGGCGTGTGACGAGCCTTGTCAACCTGTCAGCATGACAGCTTGAGAGCTTGAGAGGTAGAGATGTGAGTGACACTCTGGCATGTGGTGCATTGTTGTCACTTGTCAAGTCAGTCAGTCAGTCAATCGTTCAGGCTGTCATTCGGTGGGTCGGTGAGGCGTGTGACAAGCCTTGACAACCTGTCAGCTTGACAGCTTGAGAGTTTGAGATGTAGAGAAGTGAGTGACACTCTGGCATGTGGTGCATTGTTGTCACTTGTCAATTCAGTCAATCAATCGTTCATTCGTTCAGTCGTTCAGTCGTTGGTTCAGTGAGGCGTGTGACAAGCCTTGACAAACTCTCAGCTTGGCAGCTTGGGAGCTTGAGAGGTAGAGAAGTGAGTGACACAATGGCATGGGATGCATTGTTGTGCCTTGTCAATTCAGTCGTTCAGTCGGTCAGACGGTGGGTCAATGATGCGTGTGACAAAACTTGACAACCTGTCAGCTTGACAGCTTGAGATCTTGAGAGGTAGAGAAGTGAGAGACACTCTGGCATGTGGTGCATTGTTGTCACTTGTCAAGTCAGTCAGTAGGTCGGTCAGTCGTCAGTCGGTGGTCAGTGAGGCGTGTGACAACCTTGACAACCTGTCAGCTTGACAGCTTGACAGCTTGAGAGGTTGAGAAGTGAGTGACACTCTGCCTGTGGTGCATTTTCGTCACTTGTCAAGTCAGTCAGTCGGTCATTCGTGGATCAGTGAGGCGTGTGACGAGCCTTGTCAACCTGTCAAGCATGACAGCTTGAGAGCTTGAGAGGTAGAGAAGTGAGTGACACTCTGGCATGTGGTGCATTGTTGTCACTTGTCAATCAGTCAGTCAGTCAGTCAATCGTTCAGTTCTGTCATTCGGTGGGTCGGTGAGGCGTGTGACAAGCCTTGACAACCTGTCAGCCTGACAGCTTGAGAGTTTGAGATGTAGAGAAGTGAGTGACACTCTGGCATGTGGTGCATTGTTGTCACTTGTCATCAGTAAGTCGGTCAATCGTTGTCAGTAAGGCGTGTGACAAGCCTTGACTACCTGTCAGCTTGACAGCTTGACAGCTCGAGAGGTAGAGAAGTGAGTGACACTCCGCATGTGTGCATTGTCGTCACTTGTCAAGTCAGGCAGTCGGTCATTCGTCAGTCAGTGGTCAGTGAGGCGTGTGTGACAAGCCTGACAACCTGTCAGCTTGACAGCTTGACCCTTGAGAGGTAGAGAAGTGAGTGACACTCTGGCATGTGGTGCACTTAACAACCTGTCAGCTTGACTGTTGACATCTTGAGAGGTAGTAGAGAAGTGAGTGACACTCTGGCATGTGGTGCATTGTCACTTGTCTAGTCAGTCAGTAGGTCGGTCAGTCGGTCAGTCGGGGGTCATTGAGGCGTGTGACAAGCCTTGACAAACTTGTCAGCTGGACAGCTTGAGAGCTTGAGAGGTAGAGAAGTGAGTGACACTCTGGCATGAGGTGCATTGTAATCACTTGTCAAGTCAGTAAGTCAGTCGGTCAGTCGGTGGGTCAGTGAGGCGGTGTGACAAGCCTTGACAACTTGTCAGCTGGACAGCTTGAGAGCTTGAGAGGTAGAGAAGTGAGTGACACTCTGGCATGAGGTTGCATTGTAATCACTTGTCAAGTCAGTAAGTCAGTCGGTCAGTCGTGGGTCAGTGAGGGGCGTGTGACAAGCCTTGACGACCTGTCAGGTTGACAGCTTGACAGCTTGAGAGGTAGAGAAATGAGTGACACTCTGGCATGTGGTGCATTTCGTCACTTGTCAAGTCAGGCAGTCGGCATTTCGGTCAGTCGGTGGGTCAGTGAGGCGTGTGACAAGCCTGGACAACCTGTCAGCTTGACAGCTTGACCGCTTGAGAGGTAGAGAAGTGAGTGACACTCTGGCATGTGGTGCATTGTTGTCACTTGGCAAGTCATTCAGTCTCGGTCAGTCTGTCAGTAGTTGGGTCAGTGAGGCGTGTGGCAAGCCTTAACAACCTGTCAGCTTGACTGCTTGACATCTTGAGAGGTAGAGAAGTGAGTGACACCTGGCATGTGGTGCATTGTCACTTGTCTAGTCAGTCCAGTAGGTCGGTCAGTCGGTCAGTCGGTGGGTCATGAGGCGTGTGACAAGCCTTGACAACTTGTCAGCTGGACAGCTTGAGAGCTTGAGAGGTAGAGAAGTGAGTGACACTCTGGCATGAGGTGCATTGTAATCACTTGTCAAGTCAGTAAGTCATCGGTCAGTCGGTGGGTCAGTGAGGCGTGTGACAAGCCTTGACGACCTGTCAGTTGACAGCTTGACAGCTTGAGATAGAGAAATGATGACACTCTGGCATGTGGTGCATTGTTGTCATTTGTCAAGTCAGTCATTCATCGGTCAGTCGGTTAGTCAGTCGGTGGGTCAGTGAGGCGTGTGGCAATCCTTGACACCTGTCAGCTACAGCATGACAGCTTGAGAGGTAGAAATGTGAAGACACTATGGCATGTGGTGCATTGTTGTCACTTGGCAAGTCAGTCAGTCGGACATTCGTTGGGTATGTTGGGGTGTGACAAGCCCTAACAACCTGTCAGCTTGAGAGCTTGAGAGCTTGAGAGGTAGACAAGTGAGTGAGACTCTGGCATGTGGTGCATTGTTGACACTTGTCAAGTCAGTGAGACAGTCGGTCAGTCGGTTAGTCCAGTCGGTGGTCAGTGAGGCGTGTGACAAGCCTTGACAACCTGTCAGCTTGACAGCTTGAGATCTTGAGAGGTAGAGATGTGATGACACTCTGGCATGTGGTGCATTGTTTCACTTGTCAAGTCAGTCAGTAGGTCGGTTCAGTCGTCAGTCGGTGGGTCAGTGAGGCGTGTGACAAAACTTGACAACCTGTCAGCTTGACAGCTTGAGATCTTGAGAGGTAGAGAAGTGAGAGACACTCTGGCATGTGGTGCATTGTTGTCACTTGTCAAGTCAGTCAGTATAGGTCGGTCAGTCGTCAGTCGGTGGGTCAGTGAGGCGTGTGACAAGCCTTGACAACCTGTCAGCTTGACAGCTTGACAGCTTGAGAGGTGAAAAGTGAGTGACACTCTGGCATGTGGTGCATTTTTCGTCATTTGTCGTCAGTCAGTCAAGTCGTCGGTCATTCGGTGGATCAGTGAGGCGTGTGACGAGCCTTGTCAACCTGTCAGCATGACAGCTTGAGAGCTTGAGAGGTAGTGAAGTGAGTGACACTCTGGCATGTGGTGCATTGTTGTCACTTGTCAAGTCAGTCAGTCAGTATCGTTCAGTCTGTCATTCGGTGGGTCGGTGAGGCGTGGGACAAGCCTTGACAACCTGTCAGCTTGACAGCTTGAGAGCTTGAGATGTAGAGAAGTGAGTGACACTCTGGCATGTGGTGCATGTTGTCACTTGTCAAGTCAGTCATTCAGTCGGTCAGTCGTTAGTCAGTCGGTGGGTCAGTGAGGCGTGTGGAAATCCTTGACAACCTGTCAGCTTGACAGCATGACAGCTTGAGAGGTAGAAATGTGAAAGACACTATGGCATGTGGTGCATTGTTGTCACTTGGCAAGTCAGTCAGTCGGACATTCGTTGGGTATGTTGGGGGTGTGACAAGCCCTAACCTGTCAGCTTGAGAGCTTGAGAGCTTGAGAGGTAGACAAGTGAGTGAGACTCTGGCATGTGGTGCATTGTTGACACTTGTCAAGTCAGTGAGACAGTCGGTCAGTCGGTTAGTCAGTCGGTGGGTCAGTGAGGCGTGTGACAAGCCTTGACAACCTGTCAGCTTGACAGCTTGAGATCTTGAGAGGTAGAGATGTGAGTGACACTCTGGCATGTGGTGCATTGTTGTCACTTGTCAAGTCAGTCAGTAGGTCGGTCAGTCGTCAGTCGGTGGGTCAGTGAGGCGTGTGACAAGCCTTGACAACCTGTCAGCTTGACAGCTTGAGATCTTGAGAGGTAGAGAAGTGAGAGACACTCTGGCATGTGGTGCATTGTTGTCACTTGTCAAGTCAGTCAGTAGTCGGTCAGTCGTCAGTCGGTGGGTCAGTGAGGCGTGTGACAAGCCTTGACAACCTGTCAGCTTGACAGCTTGACAGCTTGAGAGGTAGAAAAGTGAGTGACACTCTGGCATGTGGTGCATTTTCGTCACTTGTCAAGTCAGTCAGTCGGTCATTCGGTGGATCAGTGAGGCGTGTGACGAGCCTTGTCAACCTGTCAGCATGACAGCTTGAGAGCTTGAAAGGTAGAGAAGTGAGTGACACTCTGGCATGTGGTGCATTGTTGTCACTTGTCAAGTCAGTCAGTCAGTCAGTCAATCGTTCAGTCTGTCATTCGGTGGGTCGGTGAGGCGTGTGACAAGCCTTGACAACCTGTCAGCTTGACAGCTTGAGAGTTTGAGATGTAGAGAAGTGAGTGACACTCTGGCATGTGGTGCATTTTTGTCACTTGTCAAGTCAGTAAGTCGGTCAATCGTTGGGTCAGTAAGGCGTGTGACAAGCCTTGACTACCTGTCAGCTGGACAGCTTGACAGCTCGAGAGGTAGAGAAGTGAGTGACACTCTGGCATGTGGTGCATTGTCGTCACTTGTCAAGTCAGGCAGTCGGTCATTCGGTCAGTCGGTGGGTCAGTGAGGCGTGTGACAAGCCTGGACAACCTGTCAGCTTGACAGCTTGACCCTTGAGAGGTAGAGAAGTGAGTGACACTCTGGCATGTGGTGCACTGTTGTCACTTGGCAAGTCAGTCAGTCAGTCGGTCAGTCTGTCAGTAGTTGGGTCAGTGAGGCGTGTGGCAAGCCTTAACAACCTGTCAGCTTGACTGCTTGACATCTTGAGAGGTAGAGAAGTGAGTGACACTCTGGCATGTGGTGCATTGTCACTTGTCTAGTCAGTCAGGTCGGTCAGTCGGTCAGTCGGTGGGTCAATGAGGCGTGTGACAAGCCTTGACAACTTGTCAGCTGGACAGCTTGAGAGCTTGAGAGGTAGAGAAGTGAGTGACACTCTGGCATGAGGTGCATTGTAATCACTTGTCAAGTCAGTAAGTCAGTCGGTCAGTCGGTGGGTCAGTGAGGCGTGTGACAAGCCTTGACGACCTGTCAGGTTGACAGCTTGACAGCTTGAGAGGTAGAGAAATGAGTGACACTCTGGCATGTGGTGCATTGTTGTCATTTGTCAAGTCAGTCATTCAGTCGGTCAGTCGGTTAGTCAGTCGGTGGGTCAGTGAGGCGTGTGGCAATCCTTGACAACCTGTCAGCTTGACAGCATGACAGCTTGAGAGGTAGAAATGTGAAAGACACTATGGCATGTGGTGCATTGTTTGTCACTTGGCAAGTCAGTCAGTCGGACATTCGTTGGGTATGTTGGGGGTGTGACAAGCCCTAACAACCTGTCAGCTTGAGAGCTTGAGAGCTTGAGAGGTAGACAAGTGAGTGAGACTCTGGCATGTGGTGCATTGTTGACACTTGTCAAGTCAGTGAGACAGTCGGTCAGTCGGTTAGTCAGTCGGTGGGTCAGTGAGGCGTGTGACAAGCCTTGACAACCTGTCAGCTTGACAGCTTGAGATCTTGAGAGGTAGAGATGTGAGTGACACTCTGGCATGTGGTGCATTGTTGTCACTTGTCAAGTCAGTCAGTAGGTCGGTCAGTCGTCAGTCGGTGGGTCAGTGAGGCGTGTGACAAAACTTGACAACCTGTCAGCTTGACAGCTTGAGATCTTGAGAGGTAGAGAAGTGAGAGACACTCTGGCATGTGGTGCATTGTTGTCACTTGTCAAGTCAGTCAGTAGGTCGGTCAGTCGTCAGTCGGTGGGTCAGTGAGGCGTGTGACAAGCCTTGACAACCTGTCAGCTTGACAGCTTGACAGCTTGAGAGGTAGAAAAGTGAGTGACACTCTGGCATGTGGTGCATTTTCGTCATTTGTCAAGTCAGTCAGTCGGTCATTCGGTGGATCAGTGAGGCGTGTGACGAGCCTTGTCAACCTGTCAGCATGACAGCTTGAGAGCTTGAGAGGTAGTGAAGTGAGTGACACTCTGGCATGTGGTGCATTGTTGTCACTTGTCAAGTCAGTCAGTCAGTCAATCGTTCAGTCTGTCATTCGGTGGGTCGGTGAGGCGTGTGACAAGCCTTGACAACCTGTCAGCTTGACAGCTTGAGAGCTTGAGATGTAGAGAAGTGAGTGACACTCTGGCATGTGGTGCATTGTTGTCACTTGTCAAGTCAGTCATTCAGTCGGTCAGTCGGTTAGTCAGTCGGTGGGTCAGTGAGGCGTGTGGAAATCCTTGACAACCTGTCAGCTTGACAGCATGACAGCTTGAGAGGTAGAAATGTGAAAGACACTATGGCATGTGGTGCATTGTTGTCACTTGGCAAGTCAGTCAGTCGGACATTCGTTGGGTATGTTGGGGGTGTGACAAGCCCTAACAACCTGTCAGCTTGAGAGCTTGAGAGCTTGAGAGGTAGACAAGTGAGTGAGACTCTGGCATGTGGTGCATTGTTGACACTTGTCAAGTCAGTGAGACAGTCGGTCAGTCGGTTAGTCAGTCGGTGGGTCAGTGAGGCGTGTGACAAGCCTTGACAACCTGTCAGCTTGACAGCTTGAGATCTTGAGAGGTAGAGATGTGAGTGACACTCTGGCATGTGGTGCATTGTTGTCACTTGTCAAGTCAGTCAGTAGGTCGGTCAGTCGTCAGTCGGTGGGTCAGTGAGGCGTGTGACAAGCCTTGACAACCTGTCAGCTTGACAGCTTGAGATCTTGAGAGGTAGAGAAGTGAGAGACACTCTGGCATGTGGTGCATTGTTGTCACTTGTCAAGTCAGTCAGTAGGTCGGTCAGTCGTCAGTCGGTGGGTCAGTGAGGCGTGTGACAAGCCTTGACAACCTGTCAGCTTGACAGCTTGACAGCTTGAGAGGTAGAAAAGTGAGTGACACTCTGGCATGTGGTGCATTTTCGTCACTTGTCAAGTCAGTCAGTCGGTCATTCGGTGGATCAGTGAGGCGTGTGACGAGCCTTGTCAACCTGTCAGCATGACAGCTTGAGAGCTTGAAAGGTAGAGAAGTGAGTGACACTCTGGCAGTGGTGCATTGTTGTCACTTGTCAAGTCAGTCAGTCAGTCAGTCAATCGTTCAGTCTGTCATTCGGTGGGTCGGTGAGGCGTGTGACAAGCCTTGACAACCTGTCAGCTTGACAGCTTGAGAGTTTGAGATGTAGAGAAGTGAGTGACACTCTGGCATGTGGTGCATTTTTGTCACTTGTCAAGTCAGTAAGTCGGTCAATCGTTGGGTCAGTAAGGCGTGTGACAAGCCTTGACTACCTGTCAGCTGGACAGCTTGACAGCTCGAGAGGTAGAGAAGTGAGTGACACTCTGGCATGTGGTGCATTGTCGTCACTTGTCAAGTCAGGCAGTCGGTCATTCGGTCAGTCGGTGGGTCAGTGAGGCGTGTGACAAGCCTGGACAACCTGTCAGCTTGACAGCTTGACCCTTGAGAGGTAGAGAAGTGAGTGACACTCTGGCATGTGGTGCACTGTTGTCACTTGGCAAGTCAGTCAGTCGGTCAGTCTGTCAGTAGTTGGGTCAGTGAGGCGTGTGGCAAGCCTTAACAACCTGTCAGCTTGACTGCTTGACATCTTGAGAGGTAGAGAAGTGAGTGACACTCTGGCATGTGGTGCATTGTCACTTGTCTAGTCAGTCAGTAGGTCGGTCAGTCGGTCAGTCGGTGGGTCATTGAGGCGTGTGACAAGCCTTGACAACTTGTCAGCTGGACAGCTTGAGAGCTTGAGAGGTAGAGAAGTGAGTGACACTCTGGCATGAGGTGCATTGTAATCACTTGTCAAGTCAGTAAGTCAGTCGGTCAGTCGGTGGGTCAGTGAGGCGTGTGACAAGCCTTGACGACCTGTCAGGTTGACAGCTTGACAGCTTGAGAGGTAGAGAAATGAGTGACACTCTGGCATGTGGTGCATTGTTGTCACTTGTCAAGTCAGTCAGTCAGTCGGTCAGTCGGTTAGTCAGTCGGTGGGTCAGTGAGGCGTGTGGCAATCCTTGACAACCTGTCAGCTTGACAGCATGACAGCTTGAGAGGTAGAAATGTGAAAGACACTATGGCATGTGGTGCATTGTTGTCACTTGGCAAGTCAGTCAGTCGGACATTTGTTGGGTATGTTAGGGGTGTGACAAGCCCTAACAACCTGTCAGCTTGAGAGCTTGAGAGCTTGAGAGGTAGACAAGTGAGTGAGACTCTGGCATGTGGTGCATTGTTGACACTTGTCAAGTCAGTGAGACAGTCGGTCAGTCGGTTAGTCAGTCGGTGGGTCAGTGAGGCGTGTGACAAGCCTTGACAACCTGTCAGCTTGACAGCTTGAGATCTTGAGAGGTAGAGATGTGAGTGACACTCTGGCATGTGGTGCATTGTTGTCACTTGTCAAGTCAGTCAGTAGTCGGTCAGTCGTCAGTCGGTGGGTCAGTGAGGCGTGTGACAAAACTTGACAACCTGTCAGCTTGACAGCTTGAGATCTTGAGAGGTAGAGAAGTGAGAGACACTCTGGCATGTGGTGCATTGTTGTCACTTGTCAAGTCAGTCAGTAGGTCGTCAGTCGTCAGTCGGTGGGTCAGTGAGGCGTGTGACAAGCCTTGACAACCTGTCAGCTTGACAGCTTGACAGCTTGAGAGGTAGAAAAGTGAGTGACACTCTGGCATGTGGTGCATTTTCGTCACTTGTCAAGTCAGTCAGTCGGTCATTCGGTGGATCAGTGAGGCGTGTGACGAGCCTTGTCAACCTGTCAGCATGACAGCTTGAGAGCTTGAGAGGTAGAGAAGTGAGTGACACTCTGGCATGTGGTGCATTGTTGTCACTTGTCAAGTCAGTCAGTCAGTCAGTCAATCGTTCAGTCTGTCATTCGGTGGGTCGGTGAGGCGTGTGACAAGCCTTGACAACCTGTCAGCTTGACAGCTTGAGAGTTTGAGATGTAGAGAAGTGAGTGACACTCTGGCATGTGGTGCATTGTTGTCACTTGTCAAGTCAGTAAGTCGGTCAATCGTTGGGTCAGTAAGGCGTGTGACAAGCCTTGACTACCTGTCAGCTTGACAGCTTGACAGCTCGAGAGGTAGAGAAGTGAGTGACACTCTGGCATGTGGTGCATTGTCGTCACTTGTCAAGTCAGGCAGTCGGTCATTCGGTCAGTCGGTGGGTCAGTGAGGCGTGTGACAAGCCTTGACAACCTGTCAGCTTGACAGCTTGACCCTTGAGAGGTAGAGAAGTGAGTGACACTCTGGCATGTGGTGCACTGTTGTCACTTGGCAAGTCAGTCAGTCAGTCGGTCAGTCTGTCAGTAGTTGGGTCAGTGAGGCGTGTGGCAAGCCTTAACAACCTGTCAGCTTGACTGCTTGACATCTTGAGAGGTAGAGAAGTGAGTGACACTCTGGCATGTGGTGCATTGTCACTTGTCTAGTCAGTCAGTAGGTCGGTCAGTCGGTCAGTCGGTGGGTCATGAGGCGTGTGACAAGCCTTGACAACTTGTCAGCTGGACAGCTTGAGAGCTTGAGAGGTAGAGAAGTGAGTGACACTCTGGCATGAGGTGCATTGTAATCACTTGTCAAGTCAGTAAGTCAGTCGGTCAGTCGGTGGGTCAGTGAGGCGTGTGACAAGCCTTGACGACCTGTCAGGTTGACAGCTTGACAGCTTGAGAGGTAGAGAAATGAGTGACACTCTGGCATGTGGTGCATTGTTGTCACTTGTCAAGTCAGTCAGTCAGTCGGTCAGTCGGTTAGTCAGTCGGTGGGTCAGTGAGGCGTGTGGCAATCCTTGACAACCTGTCAGCTTGACAGCATGACAGCTTGAGAGGTAGAAATGTGAAAGACACTATGGCATGTGGTGCATTGTTGTCACTTGGCAAGTCAGTCAGTCGGACATTTGTTGGGTATGTTAGGGTGTGACAAGCCCTAACAACCTGTCAGCTTGAGAGCTTGAGAGCTTGAGAGGTAGACAAGTGAGTGAGACTCTGGCATGTGGTGCATTGTTGACACTTGTCAAGTCAGTGAGACAGTCGGTCAGTCGGTTAGTCAGTCGGTGGGTCAGTGAGGCGTGTGACAAGCCTTGACAACCTGTCAGCTTGACAGCTTGAGATCTTGAGAGGTAGAGATGTGAGTGACACTCTGGCATGTGGTGCATTGTTGTCACTTGTCAGTCAGTCAGTAGGTCGGTCAGTCGTCAGTCGGTGGGTCAGTGAGGCGTGTGACAAGCCTTGACAACCTGTCAGCTTGACAGCTTGAGATCTTGAGAGGTAGAGAAGTGAGAGACACTCTGGCATGTGGTGCATTGTTGTCACTTGTCAAGTCAGTCAGTAGGTCGGTCAGTCGTCAGTCGGTGGGTCAGTGAGGCGTGTGACAAGCCTTGACAACCTGTCAGCTTGACAGCTTGACAGCTTGAGAGGTAGAAAAGTGAGTGACACTCTGGCATGTGGTGCATTTTCGTCACTTGTCAAGTCAGTCAGTCGGTCATTCGGTGGATCAGTGAGGCGTGTGACGAGCCTTGTCAACCTGTCAGCATGACAGCTTGAGAGCTTGAGAGGTAGAGAAGTGAGTGACACTCTGGCATGTGGTGCATTGTTGTCACTTGTCAAGTCAGTCAGTCAGTCAGTCAATCGTTCAGTCTGTCATTCGGTGGGTCGGTGAGGCGTGTGACAAGCCTTGACAACCTGTCAGCTTGACAGCTTGAGAGTTTGAGATGTAGAGAAGTGAGTGACACTCTGGCATGTGGTGCATTGTTGTCACTTGTCAAGTCAGTAAGTCGGTCAATCGTTGGGTCAGTAAGGCGTGTGACAAGCCTTGACTACCTGTCAGCTTGACAGCTTGACAGCTCGAGAGGTAGAGAAGTGAGTGACACTCTGGCATGTGGTGCATTGTCGTCACTTGTCAAGTCAGGCAGTCGGTCATTCGGTCAGTCGGTGGGTCAGTGAGGCGTGTGACAAGCCTTGACAACCTGTCAGCTTGACAGCTTGACCCTTGAGAGGTAGAGAAGTGAGTGACACTCTGGCATGTGGTGCACTGTTGTCACTTGGCAAGTCAGTCAGTCAGTCGGTCAGTCTGTCAGTAGTTGGGTCAGTGAGGCGTGTGGCAAGCCTTAACAACCTGTCAGCTTGACTGCTTGACATCTTGAGAGGTAGAGAAGTGAGTGACACTCTGGCATGTGGTGCATTGTCACTTGTCTAGTCAGTCAGTAGGTCGGTCAGTCGGTCAGTCGGTGGGTCATTGAGGCGTGTGACAAGCCTTGACAACTTGTCAGCTGGACAGCTTGAGAGCTTGAGAGGTAGAGAAGTGAGTGACACTCTGGCATGAGGTGCATTGTAATCACTTGTCAAGTCAGTAAGTCAGTCGGTCAGTCGGTGGGTCAGTGAGGCGTGTGACAAGCCTTGACGACCTGTCAGGTTGACAGCTTGACAGCTTGAGAGGTAGAGAAATGAGTGACACTCTGGCATGTGGTGCATTGTTGTCATTTGTCAAGTCAGTCATTCAGTCGGTCAGTCGGTTAGTCAGTCGGTGGGTCAGTGAGGCGTGTGGCAATCCTTGACAACCTGTCAGCTTGACAGCATGACAGCTTGAGAGGTAGAAATGTGAAAGACACTATGGCATGTGGTGCATTGTTGTCACTTGGCAAGTCAGTCAGTCGGACATTCGTTGGGTATGTTGGGGGTGTGACAAGCCCTAACAACCTGTCAGCTTGAGAGCTTGAGAGCTTGAGAGGTAGACAAGTGAGTGAGACTCTGGCATGTGGTGCATTGTTGACACTTGTCAAGTCAGTGAGACAGTCGGTCAGTCGGTTAGTCAGTCGGTGGGTCAGTGAGGCGTGTGACAAGCCTTGACAACCTGTCAGCTTGACAGCTTGAGATCTTGAGAGGTAGAGATGTGAGTGACACTCTGGCATGTGGTGCATTGTTGTCACTTGTCAAGTCAGTCAGTAGGTCGGTCAGTCGTCAGTCGGTGGGTCAGTGAGGCGTGTGACAAGCCTTGACAACCTGTCAGCTTGACAGCTTGAGATCTTGAGAGGTAGAGAAGTGAGTGACACTCTGGCATGTGGTGCATTGTTGTCACTTGTCAAGTCAGTCAGTAGGTCGGTCAGTCGTCAGTCGGTGGGTCAGTGAGGCGTGTGACAAGCCTTGACAACCTGTCAGCTTGACAGCTTGACAGCTTGAGAGGTAGAGAAGTGAGTGACACTCTGGCATGTGGTGCATTGTTGTCACTTGTCAAGTCAGTCAGTCAGTCAGTCAATCGTTCAGTCTGTCATTCGGTGGATCAGTGAGGCGTGTGACGAGCCTTGACAACCTGTCAGCATGACAGCTTGAGAGCTTGAGAGGTAGAGATGTGAGTGACACTCTGGCATGTGGTGCATTGTTGTCACTTGTCAAGTCAGTCAGTCAGTCAATCGTTCAGTCTGTCATTCGGTGGGTCAGTGAGGCGTGTGACAAGCCTTGACAACCTGTCAGCTTGACAGCTTGAGAGTTTGAGATGTAGAGAAGTGAGTGACACTCTGGCATGTGGTGCATTGTTGTCACTTGTCAAGTCAGTCAGTCAGTCAATCGTTCAGTCTGTCATTCGGTGGGTCAGTGAGGCGTGTGACAAGCCTTGACAACCTGTCAGCTTGACAGCTTGAGAGTTTGAGATGTAGAGAAGTGAGTGACACTCTGGCATGTGGTGCATTGTTGTCACTTGTCAAGTCAGTAAGTCGGTCAATCGTTGGGTCAGTAAGGCGTGTGACAAGCCTGGACAACCTGTCAGCTTGACAGCTTGACCGCTTGAGAGGTAGAGAAGTGAGTGACACTCTGGCATGTGGTGCACTGTTTTCACTTGGCAAGTCAGTCAGTCAGTCGGTCAGTCTGTCAGTAGTTGGGTCAGTGAGGCGTGTGGCAAGCCTTAACAACCTGTCAGCTTGACTGCTTGACATCTTGAGAGGTAGAGAAGTGAGTGACACTCTGGCATGTGGTGCATTGTCACTTGTCTAGTCAGTCAGTAGGTCGGTCAGTCGGTCAGTCGGTGGGTCATTGAGGCGTGTGACAAGCCTTGACAACTTGTCAGCGGAACGGCTTGAGAGCTTGAGAAGTAGAGAAGTGAGTGACACTCTGGCATGAGGTGCATTGTAATCACTTGTCAAGTCAGTAAGTCAGTCGGTCAGTCGGTGGGTCAGTGAGGCGTGTGACAAGCCTTGACGACCTGTCAGGTTGACGGCTTGACAGCTTGAGAGGTAGAGAAATGAGTGACACTCTGGCATGTGGTGCATTGTTGTCACTTGTCAAGTCAGTCAGTCAGTCGGTCAGTCGGTTAGTCAGTCGGTGGGTCAGTGAGGCGTGTGGCAATCCTTGACAACCTGTCAGCTTGACAGCATGACAGCTTGAGAGGTAGAGAAGTGAGTGACACTCTGGCATGTGGTGCATTGTTGTCACTTGTCAAGTCAGTCAGTCGGTCCATCGGTCAGTTGGTTAGTCCGTGAGCCATTGGTGCTTGTGACAAGCCTGGACAACGTGTCAGCTTGACAGCTTGACAGCTTGAGAGGTAGAGAAGTGAGTGACACTCTGGCAAGTGGTGCATGGTTTTCAATTGTCAAGTCAGTCAGTCGGTCAATCGGTTAGTCAGTCGGTGGGTCAGTGAGGCGTGTGACAAGCCTTGACAAACTCTCAGCTTGTCTGCTTGACAGCTTGAGAGGTAGAGAAGTGAGTGACACTCTGGCATGTGATGCATTGTTGTCACTTGTCAAGTCTGTCAGTCAGTCGGTGAGTCTGTCAGTAGTTGGGTCAGTAAGGCGTGGGAGAAGCCTCGACAACCTGTCAGCTTGACAGCTTGACAGCTTAAGAGGTAGAGAAGTGAGTGACACTCTGGCATGTGGTGCATTGTTTTCACTTGTAAATTCAGTCAGTCAGTCGGTCAGTCGGTTAGTCAGTCGGTGTGTCAGTGAGGCGTGTGAAAAGCCTTGACAAGCTGTCAGCTTGACAGCTTGAGAGCTTGAAAGCTTGACAAATGAGTGACACTCTGGCATGTGGTGCATTGTTGTCACTTGTCAAGTCAGTCAGTCGGTCAGTCGGTTATTCAGTCGGTGGGTCAGTGAGGCGTGAGACAATCCTTGAAAACCTGTCAGCTTGACAGCTTGACAGATTGAGAGCTAGAGAATTGAGTGACACTCTGGCATGTGGTGCATTTTTTTTCACTTGACAAGTCAGTCAGTCAGTCTGTCAGTCGTTCAATGGTTGGGGCAGTGAGGCGTGGGATAAGCCTTGACAAACTGTCAGCTTGACAGCTTGACAGCTTGAGAGGTAGAGAAGTGAGTGACTCTCTGGCATGTGGTGCATTGTTTTTACTTGTCAAGTCAGTCAGTCGGTCAGTCGGTTAGTCAGTCGGTGGGTCAGTGAGGCTTGTGAGAAGCCTTGATTACCTGTCAGCTTGACAGCTTGACAGCTTGAGAGCTTGGCAAGTGAGTGACACTGTGGCATATGGTGCATTTTTGTCACTTGTCAAGTCAGTCAGTCAGTCGGTCAGTCGTTCTGACGGTGGGTCTGTGAGGCGTGTGACAAGCCTTGACATCCTGTCAGCTTGACAGCTTGAGAGCTTGAGAGGTAGAGAAGTGAGTGACACTCTGGCATGGGGTGCATTGTTGTCGCTTGTCAAGTGAGTCAGTCAGTCGTTCAGTCGGTTAGTAAGTTGGTGGGTCAGAGAGGCGTGTGACGAGCCTTAAATACCTGTCAGATTAACAGCTTGGGAGCTTGAGAGGTAGAGATGTGAGTGACACTCTGGCATGTGGTGCATTGTTGTCACTTGTCAAGTCAGTCAGTCAGTCGGTCAGTCGGTCAGTCGGTCAGTCGGTGGGTCAGTGATGCGTGTATTAAGCCTTGACAACCTGTCAGGTTTACATCTTGAGAGCTTGAGTGCTTGACAATTGAGTGACACTCTTGCATGTGGTGCATTGTTGTCACTTGTCAAGTCAGTCAGTCGGTCAGTCGGTCAGTCGTTCGGTCAGTGAGGCGTGTGACAAGCCTTGACAACCTGTCAGCTTGACAGCTTGACATCTTGAGAGGTAGAGAAGTGAGTGACACTCTGGCATGTGGTGCATTGTTGTCACTTGTCAAGTCAGTCAGTCAGTCGGTCAGTCGGTTAGTCAGTCGGTGGATCAGTGAGGCGTTTGAAAAGCCTTGATAACCTGTCAGGTTGACAGAATGACAGATTGAGAGCTAGAGAATTGAGTGACACTCTGGCATGTGGTGCATTTTTTTTCACTTGACAAGTCAGTCAGTCAGTCTGTCAGTCGTTCAATGGTTGGGGCAGTGAGGCGTGGGATAAGCCTTGACAAACTGTCAGCTTGACAGCTTGACAGCTTGAGAGGTAGAGAAGTGAGTGACTCTCTGGCATGTGGTGCATTGTTTTTACTTGTCAAGTCAGTCAGTCGGTCAGTCGGTTAGTCAGTCGGTGGGTCAGTGAGGCTTGTGAGAAGCCTTGATTACCTGTCAGCTTGACAGCTTGACAGGTTGAGAGCTTGGCAAGTGAGTGACACTGTGGCATATGGTGCATTTTTGTCACTTGTCAAGTCAGTCAGTCAGTCGGTCAGTCGTTCTGACGGTGGGTCTGTGAGGCGTGTGACAAGCCTTGACATCCTGTCAGCTTGACAGCTTGAGAGCTTGAGAGGTAGAGAAGTGAGTGACACTCTGGCATGGGGTGCATTGTTGTCGCTTGTCAAGTGAGTCAGTCAGTCGTTCAGTCGGTTAGTAAGTTGGTGGGTCAGAGAGGCGTGTGACGAGCCTTAAATACCTGTCAGATTAACAGCTTGGGAGCTTGAGAGGTAGAGATGTGAGTGACACTCTGGCATGTGGTGCATTGTTGTCACTTGTCAAGTCAGTCAGTCAGTCGGTCAGTCGGTCAGTCGGTCAGTCGGTGGGTCAGTGATGCGTGTATTAAGCCTTGACAACCTGTCAGGTTTACATCTTGAGAGCTTGAGTGCTTGACAATTGAGTGACACTCTTGCATGTGGTGCATTGTTGTCACTTGTCAAGTCAGTCAGTCGGTCAGTCGGTCAGTCGTTCGGTCAGTGAGGCGTGTGACAAGCCTTGACAACCTGTCAGCTTGACAGCTTGACATCTTGAGAGGTAGAGAAGTGAGTGACACTCTGGCATGTGGTGCATTGTTGTCACTTGTCAAGTCAGTCAGTCAGTCGGTCAGTCGGTTAGTCAGTCGGTGGATCAGTGAGGCGTTTGAAAAGCCTTGATAACCTGTCAGGTTGACAGAATGACAGCTTGAGAGGTAGAGAAGTGAGTGACACTCTGGCATGTGGTGCATTGTTGTCACTTGTCAAGTCAGTCAGTCGTTCATTCGGTTAGTAAGTTGGTGGGTCAGAGAGGCGGGTGACGAGCCTAAACAACCTGTCAGATTGGCAGCTTGGGAGCTTGAGAGGTAAAGATGTGAGTGACACTCTGGCATGTGGTGCATTGTTTTCAATTGTTAAGTCAGTTAGTCAGTCAGTCAGTCAGTCAGTCAGTCAGTCAGTCAGTCAGTCAGTCAGTCAGTCAGTCAGTCAGTCAGTCAGTCAGTCAGTCAGTCAGTCAGTCAGTCAGTCAGTCAGTCAGTCAGTCAGTCAGTCAGTCAGTCAGTCAGTCAGTCAGTCAGTCAGTCAGTCAGTCAGTCAGTCAGTCAGTCAGTCAGTCAGTCAGTCAGTCAGTCAGTCAGTCAGTCAGTCAGTCAGTCAGTCAGTCAGTCAGTCAGTCAGTCAGTCAGTCAGTCAGTCAGTCAGTCAGTCAGTCAGTCAGTCAGTCAGTCAGTCAGTCAGTCAGTCAGTCAGTCAGTCAGTCAGTCAGTCAGTCAGTCAGTCAGTCAGTCAGTCAGTCAGTCAGTCAGTCAGTCAGTCAGTCAGTCAGTCAGTCAGTCAGTCAGTCAGTCAGTCAGTCAGTCAGTCAGTCAGTCAGTCAGTCAGTCAGTCAGTCAGTCGGTCAGTCGGTGGGTCAGTGAGGCGTGTGACAAGCCTTGACATCCTCTCAGCTTGAAAGCTTGACATCTTGAGAGGTAGAGAAGTGAGTGACACTCTGGCATGTGGTGCATTGTTGTCACTTGTCAAGTCAGTCAGTCAGTCGGTCAGTCGTTCAGTCGGTGTGTCAGTTAGGAGTGTGACAAGCCTTGACATCCTCTCAGCTTGACAGCTTGACAGCTCGAGAGGTAGAGAAGTGAGTGACACCGTGGCATGTGGTGCATTGTTGTCACTTGTCAAGTCAGTCAGTCTGTCGGTCAGTCAATTAGTCAGTCGGCGGGTCAGTGAGGCGTGTGACAAGCCTTGACAACCTGTCAGCTTGACAGCTTGACAGCTTGAGAGGTAGAGAATTGAGTGACACTCTGGCATGTGGTGCATTGTTGTCACTTGTCAAGTCAGTTATACGGACAGTCGGTCAATCGGTGGGTCAGTGAGGCGTGTGACAAGCCTTGACAACCTGTCAGATTGGCAGCATGGGAGCTTGAGAGGTAGAGAAGTGAGTGACACTCTGGCATGTGGTTCATTGTCGTCATTTGTCAAGTCAGTCAGTCAGTCGGTCAGTCGTTTAGTCAGTCGGTGGGTCAGTGAGGCGTGTGACAAGCCTTGACAACCTGTCAGCTTGACAGCTTAAGAGCTTGAGAGGTAGAGATGTGAGTGACACTCTGGCATGTGGTGCACTGTTGTCACTTGTCAAGTCAGTCAGTCGGTCAGTCGAACAGTCGGTAAGGCGGTGGGTCAGTGAGGCGTGTGACAAGCCTTGCCAACCTGTCAGGATGACAGCTTGAGAGCTTGAGAGGTAGAGATGTGAGTGACACTCTGGCATGTGGTGCATTGTCACTTGTCTAGTCAGTCAGTAGGTCGGTCAGTCGGTCAGTCGGTGGGTCATTGAGGCGTGTGACAAGCCTTGACAACTTGTCAGCTGGACAGCTTGAGAGCTTGAGAGGTAGAGAAGTGAGTGACACTCTGGCATGAGGTGCATTGTAATCACTTGTCAAGTCAGTAAGTCAGTCGGTCAGTCGGTGGGTCAGTGAGGCGTGTGACAAGCCTTGACGACCTGTCAGGTTGACAGCTTGACAGCTTGAGAGGTAGAGAAATGAGTGACACTCTGGCATGTGGTGCATTGTTGTCATTTGTCAAGTCAGTCATTCAGTCGGTCAGTCGGTTAGTCAGTCGGTGGGTCAGTGAGGCGTGTGGCAATCCTTGACAACCTGTCAGCTTGACAGCATGACAGCTTGAGAGGTAGAAATGTGAAAGACACTATGGCATGTGGTGCATTGTTGTCACTTGGCAAGTCAGTCAGTCGGACATTCGTTGGGTATGTTGGGGGTGTGACAAGCCCTAACAACCTGTCAGCTTGAGAGCTTGAGAGCTTGAGAGGTAGACAAGTGAGTGAGACTCTGGCATGTGGTGCATTGTTGACACTTGTCAAGTCAGTGAGACAGTCGGTCAGTCGGTTAGTCAGTCGGTGGGTCAGTGAGGCGTGTGACAAGCCTTGACAACCTGTCAGCTTGACAGCTTGAGATCTTGAGAGGTAGAGATGTGAGTGACACTCTGGCATGTGGTGCATTGTTGTCACTTGTCAAGTCAGTCAGTAGGTCGGTCAGTCGTCAGTCGGTGGGTCAGTGAGGCGTGTGACAAGCCTTGACAACCTGTCAGCTTGACAGCTTGAGATCTTGAGAGGTAGAGAAGTGAGTGACACTCTGGCATGTGGTGCATTGTTGTCACTTGTCAAGTCAGTCAGTAGGTCGGTCAGTCGTCAGTCGGTGGGTCAGTGAGGCGTGTGACAAGCCTTGACAACCTGTCAGCTTGACAGCTTGACAGCTTGAGAGGTAGAGAAGTGAGTGACACTCTGGCATGTGGTGCATTGTTGTCACTTGTCAAGTCAGTCAGTCAGTCAATCGTTCAGTCTGTCATTCGGTGGGTCGGTGAGGCGTGTGACAAGCCTTGACAACCTGTCAGCTTGACAGCTTGAGAGTTTGAGATGTAGAGAAGTGAGTGACACTCTGGCATGTGGTGCATTGTTGTCACTTGTCAAGTCAGTAAGTCGGTCAATCGTTGGGTCAGTAAGGCGTGTGACAAGCCTTGACTACCTGTCAGCTTGACAGCTTGACAGCTCGAGAGGTAGAGAAGTGAGTGACACTCTGGCATGTGGTGCATTGTCGTCACTTGTCAAGTCAGGCAGTCGGTCATTCGGTCAGTCGGTGGGTCAGTGAGGCGTGTGACAAGCCTGGACAACCTGTCAGCTTGACAGCTTGACCGCTTGAGAGGTAGAGAAGTGAGTGACACTCTGGCATGTGGTGCACTGTTTTCACTTGGCAAGTCAGTCAGTCAGTCGGTCAGTCTGTCAGTAGTTGGGTCAGTGAGGCGTGTGGCAAGCCTTAACAACCTGTCAGCTTGACTGCTTGACATCTTGAGAGGTAGAGAAGTGAGTGACACTCTGGCATGTGGTGCATTGTCACTTGTCTAGTCAGACAGTAGGTCGGTCAGTCGGTCAGTCGGTGGGTCATTGAGGCGTGTGACAAGCCTTGACAACTTGTCAGCTGGACAGCTTGAGAGCTTGAGAAGTAGAGAAGTGAGTGACACTCTGGCATGAGGTGCATTGTAATCACTTGTCAAGTCAGTAAGTCAGTCGGTCAGTCGGTGGGTCAGTGAGGCGTGTGACAAGCCTTGACGACCTGTCAGGTTGACGGTTTGACAGCTTGAGAGGTAGAGAAATGAGTGACACTCTGGCATGTGGTGCATTGTTGTCACTTGTCAAGTCAGTCAGTCAGTCGGTCAGTCGGTTAGTCAGTCGGTGGGTCAGTGAGGCGTGTGGCAATCCTTGACAACCTGTCAGCTTGACAGCATGACAGCTTGAGAGGTAGAAATGTGAAAGACACTATGGCATGTGGTGCATTGTTGTCACTTGGCAAGTCAGTCAGTCGGACATTCGTTGGGTATGTTGGGGGTGTGACAAGCCCTAACAACCTGTCAGCTTGAGAGCTTGAGAGCTTGAGAGGTAGAGAAGTGAGTGACACTCTGGCATGTGGTGCATTGTTTTCAATTGTCAAGTCAGTCAGTCGGTCAATCGGTCAGTTGGTTAGTGGGTGGGTCAGTGAGTCGTGTGACAAGCCTAGACAACCTGTCTGATTGACATCTTGACATCTTGAGTGGTAGAGAAGTGAGTGACACTCTGGCATGTGGTGCATTGTTGTCACTTGTCAAGTCAGTCAGTCGGTCCATCGGTCAGTTGGTTAGTCCGTGAGTCATTGGTGCTTGTGACAAGCCTGGACAACGTGTCAGCTTGACAGCTTGACAGCTTGAGAGGTAGAGAAGTGAGTGACACTCTGGCAAGTGGTGCATGGTTTTCAATTGTCAAGTCAGTCAGTCGGTCAATCGGTTAGTCAGTCGGTGGGTCAGTGAGGCGTGTGACAAGCCTTGACAAACTCTCAGCTTGTCTGCTTGACAGCTTGAGAGGTAGAGAAGTGAGTGACACTCTGGCATGTGATGCATTGTTGTCACTTGTCAAGTCTGTCAGTCAGTCGGTGAGTCTGTCAGTAGTTGGGTCAGTAAGGCGTGGGAGAAGCCTCGACAACCTGTCAGCTTGACAGCTTGACAGCTTAAGAGGTAGAGAAGTGAGTGACACTCTGGCATGTGGTGCATTGTTTTCACTTGTAAATTCAGTCAGTCAGTCGGTCAGTCGGTTAGTCAGTCGGTGTGTCAGTGAGGCGTGTGAAAAGCCTTGACAAGCTGTCAGCTTGACAGCTTGAGAGCTTGAAAGCTTGACAAATGAGTGACACTCTGGCATGTGGTGCATTGTTGTCACTTGTCAAGTCAGTCAGTCGGTCAGTCGGTTATTCAGTCGGTGGGTCAGTGAGGCGTGAGACAATCCTTGAAAACCTGTCAGCTTGACAGCTTGACAGATTGAGAGCTAGAGAATTGAGTGACACTCTGGCATGTGGTGCATTTTTTTTCACTTGACAAGTCAGTCAGTCAGTCTGTCAGTCGTTCAATGGTTGGGGCAGTGAGGCGTGGGATAAGCCTTGACAAACTGTCAGCTTGACAGCTTGACAGCTTGAGAGGTAGAGAAGTGAGTGACTCTCTGGCATGTGGTGCATTGTTTTTACTTGTCAAGTCAGTCAGTCGGTCAGTCGGTTAGTCAGTCGGTGGGTCAGTGAGGCTTGTGAGAAGCCTTGATTACCTGTCAGCTTGACAGCTTGACAGCTTGAGAGCTTGGCAAGTGAGTGACACTGTGGCATATGGTGCATTTTTGTCACTTGTCAAGTCAGTCAGTCAGTCGGTCAGTCGTTCTGACGGTGGGTCTGTGAGGCGTGTGACAAGCCTTGACATCCTGTCAGCTTGACAGCTTGAGAGCTTGAGAGGTAGAGAAGTGAGTGACACTCTGGCATGTGGTGCATTGTTGTCACTTGTCAAGTCAGTCAGTCAGTCGGTCAGTCGGTTAGTCAGTCGGTGGATCAGTGAGGCGTTTGAAAAGCCTTGATAACCTGTCAGGTTGACAGAATGAGAGCTTGAGAGGTAGAGAAGTGAGTGACACTCTGGCATGTGGTGCATTGTTGTCACTTGTCAAGTCAGTCAGTCGTTCATTCGGTTAGTAAGTTGGTGGGTCAGAGAGGCGGGTGACGAGCCTAAACAACCTGTCAGATTGGCAGCTTGGGAGCTTGAGAGGTAAAGATGTGAGTGACACTCTGGCATGTGGTGCATTGTTTTCAATTGTTAAGTCAGTTAGTCAGTCAGTCAGTCAGTCAGTCAGTCAGTCAGTCAGTCAGTCAGTCAGTCAGTCAGTCAGTCAGTCAGTCAGTCAGTCAGTCAGTCAGTCAGTCAGTCAGTCAGTCAGTCAGTCAGTCAGTCAGTCAGTCAGTCAGTCAGTCAGTCAGTCAGTCAGTCAGTCAGTCAGTCAGTCAGTCAGTCAGTCAGTCAGTCAGTCAGTCAGTCAGTCAGTCAGTCAGTCAGTCAGTCAGTCAGTCAGTCAGTCAGTCAGTCAGTCAGTCAGTCAGTCATTCAGTCAGTCAGTCAGTCAGTCAGTCAGTCAGTCAGTCAGTCAGTCAGTCAGTCAGTCAGTCAGTCAGTCAGTCAGTCAGTCAGTCAGTCAGTCAGTCAGTCAGTCAGTCAGTCAGTCAGTCGGTCAGTCGGTGGGTCAGTGAGGCGTGTGACAAGCCTTGACATCCTCTCAGCTTGACAGCTTGACATCTTGAGAGGTAGAGAAGTGAGTGACACTCTGGCATGTGGTGCATTGTTGTCACTTGTCAAGTCAGTCAGTCAGTCGGTCAGTCGTTCAGTCGGTGTGTCAGTTAGGAGTGTGACAAGCCTTGACATCCTCTCAGCTTGACAGCTTGACAGCTCGAGAGGTAGAGAAGTGAGTGACACCGTGGCATGTGGTGCATTGTTGTCACTTGTCAAGTCAGTCAGTCTGTCGGTCAGTCAATTAGTCAGTCGGCGGGTCAGTGAGGCGTGTGACAAGCCTTGACAACCTGTCAGCTTGACAGCTTGACAGCTTGAGAGGTAGAGAATTGAGTGACACTCTGGCATGTGGTGCATTGTTGTCACTTGTCAAGTCAGTTATACGGACAGTCGGTCAATCGGTGGGTCAGTGAGGCGTGTGACAAGCCTTGACAACCTGTCAGATTGGCAGCATGGGAGCTTGAGAGGTAGAGAAGTGAGTGACACTCTGGCATGTGGTTCATTGTCGTCACTTGTCAAGTCAGTCAGTCAGTCGGTCAGTCGTTTAGTCAGTCGGTGGGTCAGTGAGGCGTGTGACAAGCCTTGACAACCTGTCAGCTTGACAGCTTAAGAGCTTGAGAGGTAGAGATGTGAGTGACACTCTGGCATGTGGTGCATTGTTGTCACTTGTCAAGTCAGTCAGTCGGTCAGTCGAACAGTCGGTAAGGCGGTGGGTCAGTGAGGCGTGTGACAAGCCTTGCCAACCTGACAGGATGACAGCTTGAGAGCTTGAGAGGTAGAGATGTGAGTGACACTCTGGCATGTGGTGCATTGTTGTGACTTGTCAAGTCAGTCAGTCGGTCAGTCGGTCAATCGGTGCGTCAGTGAGGCGTGTGAAAAGCCTTGACAACCTGTCAGATTGGCAGCTTGGGAGCTTGAGAGGTAGAGACGTTAGTGACACTCTGGCATGTGGTGCAATGTTGTCACTTGTCAAATCAGTCAGTCAGTCGGTCAGTCGTTCAGTCGGTGTGTCAGTTAGGAGGGTGACAAGCCCTGACAACCTGTCAGCTTGACAGCTTGAGAGCTTGAGAGGTAGAGAAGTGAGTGACACTCTGGCATGTGGTGCATTGTTGTCACTTGTCAAGTCAGTCAGTCAGTCGGTCAGTCTGACAGTCGGTATGTCGGTGGGTCAGTGAGGCGTGTGACAAGACTTGACAACCTGTCAGCTTGACAGCTTGAGAGCTTGAGAGGTAGAGATGTGAGTGACACTCTGGCATGTGGTGCATTGTTGTCACTTGTCAAGTCAGTCAGTCGGTCAGTCGGACAGTCGGTAAGGCGGTGGGTCGGTGAGTCGTGTGACAAGCCTTGACAACCTGACAGCTTGACATCTGGAGATCTTGAGATGTTGACAAGTGAGTGACAATGTGGCATGTGGTGCATTGTTGTCACTTGTCAAGTCAGTCAGTCGGTCAGTCGGTCAATCGGTGGGTCAGTAAGGCGTTTGACAAGCCTTGACAACCTGTCAGATTGGCAGCTTGGGAGCTTGAGAGGTAGAGAAGTGAGTGACACTCTGGCATGTGGTGCATTGTTGTCACTTGTCAAATCAGTCAGTCCGTCAGTCGGTCAGTCGGTCTGTCGGTGGGTCAGTGAGGCGTGTGAGATGCCTTGACAACATGTCAGCTTCACAGCTTGACAGCTTGAGAGGTAGAGAAGTGAGTGACACTCTGGCATGTGGTGCATTGTTGTCACTTGTCAAGTCAGTCGGTCAGTCGGTCAGTCGTTCAGTCGGTGTGTCAGTTAGGAGTGTGACAAGCCCTGACAACCTGTCAGCTTGACAGCTTGACAGCTTGAGAGGTAGAGAAGTGAGTGACACTATGGCATGTGGTGCATTGTTGTCACTTGTCAAGTCAGTCATTCGGTCACTCGGTCATTTGGTCCGTCGGTGGGTTAGTGAGGCGTATGAGAAGACTTGACAACCTGTCAGCTTGACAGCTTGAGATTTTGCCATGTGAGTGACACTCTGGCATGTGGTGCATTGTTGTCACTTGTCAAGTCAGTCAGTCAGTCGGTCAGTCGGTCAGTCGGTGGGTCAGTGAGGCGTGTGAGAAGCCTTGACATCCTGTCAGCTTGACAGCTTGACAGTTTGAGAGGTAGAGAAGTGAGTGACACTCTGTCATGGGGTGCATTGTTGTGACTTGTCAAGTCAGTCAGTCAGTCGGTCAGTCGGTTAGTCAGTCTGTGGGTCAGTGAGGTGTGTGACAAGCCTTGACAACCTGTCATCTTGACAGCTTGAGAGGTAGAGAAGTGAGTGACACTATGGCATGTGGTGCATTGTTGTCACTTGTCAAGTCACTCAGTCTGTCGGTCAGTCAATTAGACAGTTGGCGAGTCAGTGAGGCGTGTGACAAGCCTTGACAACCTGTCAGCTTGACAGCTTGACAGCTTGAGAGGTAGAGAAGTGAGTGACACTCTGGCATGTGGTGCATTTTCGTCACTTGTCAAGTCAGTCAGTCGGTCATTCGGTGGATCAGTGAGGCGTGTGACGAGCCTTGTCAACCTGTCAGCATGACAGCTTGAGAGCTTGAGAGTTAGAGAAGTGAGTGACACTCTGGCATGTGGTGCATTGTCGTCACTTGTCAAGACAGTCAGTCGGTCAGTCGGTCAGTCGGTGGGTCAGTGAGGCGTGTGACAAGCCTTGACAAACTGTCAGCTTGACAGCTTGAGAGCTTGAGAGGTAGAGAAGTGAGTGACACTCTGGCATGTGGTGCATTGTTGTCACTTGTCAAGTCAGTCAGTCGGTCAGTCGGACAGTCGGTAAGGCGGTGGGTCAGTGAGGCGTGTGACAAGCCTTGACAACCTGACAGCTTGACATCTGGAGATCTTGAGATGTTGACAAGTGAGTGACAATGTGGCATGTGGTGCATTGTTGTCACTTGTCAAGTCAGTCAGTCGGTCAATCGGGCAATCGGTGCGTCAGTGAGGCGTGTGACAAGCCTTGACAACCTGTCAGATTGGCAGCTTGGGAGCTTGAGAGGTAGAGAAGTGAGTGACACTCTGGCATGTGGTGCAATGTTGTCACTTGTCAAATCAGTCAGTCGGTCAGTCGGTCAGTCGGTCAGTCGGTGGGTCAGTGAGGCGTGTGAGATGCCTTGACAACCTGTCAGCTTCACAGCTTGACAGCTTGAGAGGTAGAGAAGTGAGTGACACTCTGGCATGTGGTGCATTGTTGTCACTTGTCAAGTCAGTCAGTCAGTCGGTCAGTCGTTCAGTCGGTGTGTCATTTAGGAGTGTGACAAGCCCTGACAACCTGTCAGCTTGACAGCTTGACAGCTTGAGAGGTAGAGAAGTGAGTGACACTCTGGCATGTGGTGCATTGTTGTCACTTGTCAAGTCAGTCAGTCTGTCGGTCAGTCGGTTGGTCAGTCGG
>CM010314.1:451574-459247 GCA_001923025.3 Taenia multiceps
TGACAAGCCCTGACAACCTGTCAGCTTGACAGCTTGACAGCTTGAGAGGTAGAGAAGTGAGTGACACTCTGGCATGTGGTGCATTGTTGTCACTTGTCAAGTCAGTCAGTCTGTCGGTCAGTCGGTTGGTCAGTCGGTGGTTCAGTGAGGGGTGTGACAAACCTTGACAACCTGTCAGCTTGACAGCTTGACATCTTGAGAGGTAGAGAAGTGAGTGACACTCTGGCATGTGGTGCATTGTCGTCACTTGTCAAGACAGTCAGTCGGTCAGTCGGTCAGTCGGTCAGTCGGTGGGTCAGTGAGGCGTGTGACAAGCCTTGACAACCTGTCAGCTTGACAGCTTGACAGCTTGAGAGGTAGAGAAGTGAGTGACACTCTGGCATGTGGTGCATTGTTGTCACTTGTCAAGTCAGTCAGTCGGTCAGTCGGTCAATCGGTGGGTCAGTAAGGCGTTTGACAAGCCTTGACAACCTGTCAGATTGGCAGCTTGGGAGCTTGAGAGGTAGAGAAGTGAGTGACACTCTGGCATGTGGTGCATTGTTGTCACTTGTCAAATCATTCAGTCCGTCAGTCGGTCAGTCGGTCAGTCGGTGGGTCAGTGAGGCGTGTGAGATGCCTTGACAAAATGTCAGCTTCACAGCTTGACAGCTTGAGAGGTAGAGAAGTGAGTGACACTCTGGCATGTGGTGCATTGTTGTCACTTGTCAAGTCAGTCGGTCAGTCGGTCAGTCGTTCAGTCGGTGTGTCAGTTAGGAGTGTGACAAGCCCTGACAACCTGTCAGCTTGACAGCTTGACAGCTTGAGAGGTAGAGAAGTGAGTGACACTATGGCCTGTGGTGCATTGTTGTCACTTGTCAAGTCAGTCATTCGGTCACTCGGTCATTTGGTCCGTCGGTGGGTTAGTGAGGCGTATGAGAAGACTTGACAACCTGTCAGCTTGACAGCTTGAGATTTTGCCAAGTGAGTGACACCGTGGCATGTGGTGCATTGTTGTCACTTGTCAAGTCAGTCAGTCAGTCGGTCAGTCGGTCAGTCGGTGGGTCAGTGAGGCGTGTGAGAAGCCTTGACATCCTGTCAGCTTGACAGCTTGACAGCTTGAGAGGTAGAGAAGTGAGTGACACTCTGGCATGTGGTGCATTGTTGTGACTTGTCAAGTCAGTCATTCAGTCGGTCAGTCGGGTAGTCAGTCGGTGGGTCAGTGAGGCGTGTGACAAGCCTTGACAACCTGTCAGCTTGACAGCTTGAGAGCTTGAGAGGTAGAGATGTGAGTGACACTCTGGCATGTGGTGCATTGTTGTCACTTGTCAAGTCAGTCAGTCGGTCAGTCGGACAGTCGGTAAGGCGGTGGGTCAGTGAGGCGTGTGACAAGCCTTGACAACCTGACAGCTTGACATCTGGAGATCTTGAGATGTTGACAAGTGAGTGACAATGTATCATGTGGTGCATTGTTGTCACTTGTCAAGTCAGTCAGTCGGTCAGTCGGTCAATCGGTGGCTCAGTAAGGCGTTTGAAAAGCCTTGACAACCTGTCAGATTGGCAGCTTGGGAGCTTGAGAGGTAGAGAAGTGAGTGACACTCTGGCATGTGGTGCATTGTTGTCACTTGTCAAATCAGTCAGTCCGTCAGTCGGTCAGTCGGTCTGTCGGTGGGTCAGTGAGGCGTGTGAGATGCCTTGACAACATGTCAGCTTCACAGCTTGACAGCTTGAGAGGTAGAGAAGTGAGTGACACTCTGGCATGTGGTGCATTGTTGTCACTTGTCAAGTCAGTCGGTCAGTCGGTCAGTCGTTCGGTCGGTGTGTCAGTTAGGAGTGTGACAAGCCCTGACAACCTGTCAGCTTGACAGCTTGACAGCTTGAGAGGTAGAGAAGTGAGTGACACTATGGCCTGTGGTGCATTGTTGTCACTTGTCAAGTCAGTCATTCGGTCAGTCGGTCAGTTGGTCCGTCGGTGAGTTAGTGAGGCGTATGAGAAGACTTGACAACCTGTCAGCTTGACAGCTTGAGATTTTGCCAAGTGAGTGACACCGTGGCATGTGGTGCATTGTTGTCACTTGTCAAGTCAGTCAGTCAGTCGGTCAGTCGGTCAGTCGGTGGGTCAGTGAGGCGTGTGAGAAGCCTTGACATCCTGTCAGCTTGACAGCTTGACAGTTTGAGAGGTAGAGAAGTGAGTGACACTCTGGCATGGGGTGCATTGTTGTCACTTGTCAAGTCAGTCAGTCGGTCAGTCGGTTAGTCAGTCTGTGGGTCAGTGAGGTGTGTGACAAGCCTTGACAACCTGTCATCTTGACAGCTTGAGAGGTAGAGAAGTGAGTGACACTATGGCATGTGGTGCATTGTTGTCACTTGTCAAGTCAGTCAGTCGGTCAGTCGGACAGTCGGTAAGGCGGTGGGTCAGTGAGGCGTGTGACAAGCCTTGACAACCTGACAGCTTGACATCTGGAGATCTTGAGATGTTGACAAGTGAGTGACAATGTGGCATGTGGTGCATTGTTGTCACTTGTCAAGTCAGTCAGTCGGTCAATCGGGCAATCGGTGCGTCAGTGAGGCGTGTGACAAGCCTTGACAACCTGTCAGATTGGCAGCTTGGTAGCTTGAGAGGTACAGAAGTGAGTGACACTCTGGCATGTGGTGCAATGTTGTCACTTGTCAAATCAGTCAGTCGGTCAGTCGGTCAGTCGGTCAGTCGGTGGGTCAGTGAGGCGGGTGAGATGCCTTGACAACCCGTCAGCTTCACAGCTTGACAGCTTGAGAGGTAGAGAAGTGAGTGACACTCTGGCATGTGGTGCATTGTTGTCACTTGTCAAGTCAGTCAGTCAGTCGGTCAGTCGTTCAGTCGGTGTGTCATTTAGGAGTGTGACAAGCCCTGACAACCTGTCAGCTTGACAGCTTGACAGCTTGAGATGTAGAGAAGTGAGTGACACCGTGGCATGTGGTGCATTGTTGTCACTTGTCAAGTCAGACATCCAGTCGGTCAGTCCGTTAGTCAGTCGGTGGGTCAGTGAGACGTGTGAGAAGCCTTGACAACCTGTCAGCTTGACAGCATGAGAGGTAGAGATGTGAGTGACACTCTGGCATGTGGTGCATTGTTGTCACTTGTCAAGTCAGTCAGTCAGTCGGTCAGTCGTTCAGTCGGTGGGTCAGTGAGGCGTGTGGGAACACTGGAGAAACTCTCAGCTTGACAGTTGACAGCATGAGAGTTAGAGAAGTGAGTGACACTCTGGCATGTGGTGCATTGTTGTCACTTGTCAAATCAGTCAGTCCGTCAGTCGGTCCGTCGGTCAGTCGGTGGGTCAGTGAGGCGTGTGAGATGCCTTGACAACATGTCAGCTTCACAGCTTGACAGCTTGAGAGGTAGAGATGAGAGTGACACTCTGGCATGTGGTGCATTGTTGTCACTTGTCAAGTCAGTCGGTCAGTCGGTCAGTCGTTCAGTCGGTGTGTCAGTTAGGAGTGTGACAAGCCCTGACCACCTGTCAGCTTGACAGCTTGACAGCTTGAGAGGTAGAGAAGTGAGTGACACTATGGCCTGTGGTGCATTGTTGTCACTTGTCAAGTCAGTCATTCGGTCAGTCGGTCAGTTGGTCCGTCGGTGAGTTAGTGAGGCGTATGAGAAGACTTGACAACCTGTCAGCTTGACAGCTTGAGATTTTGCCAAGTGAGTGACACCGTGGCATGTGGTGCATTGTTGTCACTTGTCAAGTCAGTCAGTCAGTCGGTCAGTCGGTCAGTCGGTGGGTCAGTGAGGCGTGTGAGAAGCCTTGACATCCTGTCAGCTTGACAGCTTGACAGCTTGAGAGGTAGAGAAGTGAGTGACACTCTGGCATGTGGTGCATTGTTGTGACTTGTCAAGTCAGTCATTCAGTCGGTCAGTCGGGTAGTCAGTCGGTGGGTCAGTGAGGCGTGTGACAAGCCTTGACAACCTGTCAGCTTGACATCTGGAGATCTTGAGATGTTGACAAGTGAGTGACAATGTGGCATGTGGTGCATTGTTGTCACTTGTCAAGTCAGTCAGTCGGTCAGTCGGTCAATCGGTGGGTCAGTAAGGCGTTTGACAAGCCTTGACAACCTGTCAGATTGGCAGCTTGGGAGCTTGAGAGGTAGAGATGTGAGTGACACTCTGGCATGTGGTGCATTGTTGTCACTTGTCAAGTCAGTCAGTCGGTCAGTCGGACAGTCGGTAAGGCGGTGGGTCAGTGAGTCGTGTGACAAGCCTTGACAACCTGACAGCTTGACATCTGGAGATCTTGAGATATTGATAAGTGAGTGACAATGTGGCATGTGGTGCATTGTTGTCACTTGTCAAGTCAGTCAGTCGGTCAGTCGGTCAATCGGTGGGTCAGTAAGGCGTTTGACAAGCCTTGACAACCTGTCAGATTGGCAGCTTGGGAGCTTGAGAGGTAGAGAAGTGAGTGACACTCTGGCATGTGGTGCATTGTTGTCACTTGTCAAATCAGTCAGTCCGTCAGTCGGTCAGTCGGTCTGTCGGTGGGTCAGTGAGGCGTGTGAGATGCCTTGACAACATGTCAGCTTCACAGCTTGACAGCTTGAGAGGTAGAGAAGTGAGTGACACTCTGGCATGTGGTGCATTGTTGTCACTTGTCAAGTCAGTCGGTCAGTCGGTCAGTCGTTCGGTCGGTGTGTCAGTTAGGAGTGTGACAAGCCCTGACAACCTGTCAGCTTGACAGCTTGACAGCTTGAGAGGTAGAGAAGTGAGTGACACTATGGCATGTGGTGCATTGTTGTCACTTGTCAAGTCAGTCATTCGGTCACTCGGTCATTTGGTCCGTCGGTGGGTTAGTGAGGCGTATGAGAAGACTTGACAACCTGTCAGCTTGACAGCTTGAGATTTTGCCAAGTGAGTGACACCGTGGCATGTGGTGCATTGTTGTCACTTGTCAAGTCAGTCAGTCAGTCGGTCAGTCGGTCAGTCGGTGGGTCAGTGAGGCGTGTGAGAAGCCTTGACATCCTGTCAGCTTGACAGCTTGACAGTTTGAGAGGTAGAGAAGTGAGTGACACTCTGGCATGGGGTGCATTGTTGTCACTTGTCAAGTCAGTCAGTCGGTCAGTCGGTTAGTCAGTCTGTGGGTCAGTGAGGTGTGTGACAAGCCTTGACAACCTGTCATCTTGACAGCTTGAGAGGTAGAGAAGTGAGTGACACTATGGCATGTGGTGCATTGTTGTCACTTGTCAAGTCAGTCAGTCTGTCGGTCAGTCAATTAGACAGTTGGCGAGTCAGTGAGGCGTGTGACAAGCCTTGACAACCTGTCAGCTTGACAGCTTGACAGCTTGAGAGGTAGAGAAGTGAGTGACACTGAGGCATGTGGTGCATTGTTGTCACTTGTCAAGTCAGTTATACGGTCAGTCGGTCAATCGGTGGGTCAGTGAGGCGTGTGACAAGCCTTGACAAAGTGTCAGATTGGCAGCTTGGGAGCTTGAGAGTTAGAGAAGTGAGTGACACTCTGGCATGTGGTGCATTGTCGTCACTTGTCAAGTCAGTCAGTCAGTCGGTCAGTCGGTCAGTCGGTGGGTCAGTGAGGCGTGTGACAAGCCTTGACAAACTGTCAGCTTGACAGCTTGAGAGCTTGAGAGGTAGAGAAGTGAGTGACACTCTGGCATGTGGTGCATTGTTGTCACTTGTCAAGTCAGTCAGTCGGTCAGTCGGACAGTCGGTAAGGCGGTGGGTCAGTGAGGCGTGTGACAAGCCTTGACAACCTGACAGCTTGACATCTGGAGATCTTGAGATGTTGACAAGTGAGTGACAATGTGGCATGTGGTGCATTGTTGTCACTTGTCAAGTCAGTCAGTCGGTCAATCGGGCAATCGGTGCGTCAGTGAGGCGTGTGACAAGCCTTGACAACCTGTCAGATTGGCAGCTTGGGAGCTTGAGAGGTAGAGAAGTGAGTGACACTCTGGCATGTGGTGCAATGTTGTCACTTGTCAAATCAGTCAGTCGGTCAGTCGGTCAGTCGGTCAGTCGGTGGGTCAGTGAGGCGTGTGAGATGCCTTGACAACCTGTCAGCTTCACAGCTTGACAGCTTGAGAGGTAGAGAAGTGAGTGACACTCTGGCATGTGGTGCATTGTTGTCACTTGTCAAGTCAGTCAGTCAGTCGGTCAGTCGTTCAGTCGGTGTGTCATTTAGGAGTGTGACAAGCCCTGACAACCTGTCAGCTTGACAGCTTGACAGCTTGAGAGGTAGAGATGTGAGTGACACCGTGGCATGTGGTGCATTGTTGTCACTTGTCAAGTCAGTCAGTCAGTCGGTCAGTCGGGTAGTCAGTCAGTGGGACAGTGAGGCGTGTGACAAGCCTTGACAACCTGTCAGCTTGACAGCTTGAGAGCTTGAGTGGTTGAGAAGTGAGTGACACTCTGGCATGTGGTGTATTGTTGTCACTTGTCAAGTCAGTCAGTCGGTCAATCGGACAGTCGGTAAGGCGGTGGGTCAGTGAGGCGTGTGACAAGCCTTGACAACCTGACAGCTTGACAGCTTGAGATCTTGAGATGTTGACAAGTGAGTGACAATGTGGCATGTGGTGCATTGTTGTCACTTGTCAAGTCAGTCAGTCGGTCAGTCGGTCAATCGGTGGGTCAGTAAGGCGTTTGACAATCCTTGACAACCTGTCAGATTGGCAGATTGGGAGCTTGAGAGGTAGAGAAGTGAGTGACCTATGGCATGGGTGCAGTTGTCACTTGTCAAATCAGTCAGTCCGTCAGTCGGTCAGTCGGTCAGTCGGTGGGTCAGTGAGGCGTGTGAGATGCCTTGACAAAATGTCAGCTTGACAGCTTGACAGCTTGAGAGGTAGAGAAGTGAGTGACACTATGGCCTGTGGTGCATTGTTGTCACTTGTCAAGTCAGTCATTCGGTCAGTCGGTCAGTTGGTCCGTCGGTGAGTTAGTGAGGCGTATGAGAAGACTTGACAACCTGTCAGCTTGACAGCTTGAGATTTTGCCAAGTGAGTGACACCGTGGCATGTGGTGCATTGTTGTCACTTGTCAAGTCAGTTATACGGTCAGTCGGTCAATCGGTGGGTCAGTGAGGCGTGTGACAATCCTTGACAACCTGTCAGATTGGCAGCTTGGGAGCTTGAGATGTAGAGAAGTGAGTGACACTCTGGCATGTGGTGCATTGTCGTCACTTGTCAAGTCAGTCATTCAGTCGGTCAGTCGGTTAGTCAGTCGGTGGGTCAGTGAGGCGTGTGACAAGCCTTGACAACCTGTCAGATTGGCAGCTTGGGAGCTTGAGATGTAGAGAAGTGAGTGACACTCTGGCATGTGGTGCATTGTCGTCACTTGTCAAGACAGTCAGTCGGTCATTCGGTGGGTCAGTGAGGCGTGTGACAAGCCTTGTCAAACTGTCAGCTTGACATCTGGAGAGCTTGAGACTTAGAGAAGTGAGTGACACTCTGGCATGTGGTGCAATGTTGTCACTTGTCAAGTCAGTCATTCGGTCGGTCAGTCGGGTAGTCAGTCGGTGGGTCAGTGAGGCGTGTGACAAGCCTGGACAACCTGTCAGCTTGACAGCTTGACCGCTTGAGAGGAAGAGAAGTGAGTGACATCTGGCATGTGGTGCACTGTTGTCACTTGGCAAGTCCGTCAGTCAGTCGGGTCAGTCTGTCAGTAATTGGGTCAGTGAGGCGTGTGGCAAGCCTTAACAACCTGTCAGCTGACTGTTTGA